>CM033644.1:140077992-140328749 GCA_019512145.1 Engystomops pustulosus
CTGACCATGGTCACACAGGTGCATGGCTTGTTATAACACACGACTGATTACTGACTGTGATATAACAAGCACTGCACCTGTGTGACCATGGTCAGATTCTGTCCACTGGAAATTAACAATGAAGCTTTCTATTGAGGAAAGCAAGCAGAGAGAGATCTAGAAAACCGTTAGGAATTGATACAGAAAGTATGTTCTGAAAAGTATAACTTTTCATTATTCAAACAATATCCATTACTTCTTGAAATGGGAACAGCCCTTTAGATCTGGATCTGGCCGTGCACAAATTCATGTGAAAGTAGCCTTAATTTGTATATATGTGACATTTTTCATCCGTATGTTACTGTATGCAGCACATATTTAACGTGTATTTTAATAATTCCCATAGACTTCTAAGGTGTACAGAACAGACATACTGGAGAAAATAGAAAATGCGCTATATTTTTATAGGTGTTGAGAGACAATGAAAAGGACAGGCACTATGCACTACCGATATGCAACAATGGTAAATGGGTCCATGCATCCCATACAAATCATGATACTAAACACAGAAACAGATGGATGCTAAGAAAAAAGTGCAAAATAACAAAGACAGGTTACATATGAAATTAAAAGCACTTAAAAAGGTGCACTATTGAGGTGTACCCAGCTACCACAGGTCAATGTAAGACCCACTCCCTAGCTCAATCTGCCATAAATAACATGTAACCAATACAGGGCAAGGTGCTATACATGGTTCGCAAAATCAAAAACAAAGGTCACCAATAAAGCGCCACTGATGCAAACTGACTTCCCTAGTCATACAATACCAGACCAAATGCTCCTCATAGAAGCAAATGGACAAAAGTGTGGTTATCGACAGAGAGCATGGGAGGCAGTGAACCCCATGTGTATCGTCACCTCGGGGTGACTTCCTCAGGGGTAAGTGACTGCAGAGTGCAAGATCATGTACATAAATAGGCCTGCCCCCCTTCTTAGACACTGCGATAGCGAATAGAATTCAAGTGAAGGTTATCAGAACTGCGAAGAAGAACTCAACAACATCTTTCTACCATTGTGAATGTGACGTCTCATTTCCTACAAAACAAGCCCTTGTCCATGGTGGTGGATCATTTTAGATTTCATCAAGGTAAGACCACAGGCTTACGGGTAGTGGGCCTGGATCTGATGCGCCCCAACCCCCGGGGAGGGGACATCACACCCGGATTGTTACATTTAGAAAGCCGTTGGATCTTCATGCTGGGAAGCCAGACACCTGGTGGTCTAAATGAGGACCTTCTTTTCACCGGGTTTTATAAACCTCTTTGATTGTTTGCGGGACTTGACCACTGAACATGTGTTTTATGACTGTTTATGGTACTATGTGTATTCTTTTCCTTTTTTCCAGTCACTGGTTCACAGGTACTATCACCCCTATGTGGAATCGTTTTTTTGCTATTTGCATTGGAGCAACTACGCCGTTGTCTTCTAAGATAAGTCTTCTCACTGACGCATTTTTTTCTCTCAGGGACCCTTATTCTATGGGATTCCATAGCCTATTTGCATAATTATCTGGTCTCCTTCCTCTCACGCTTCAGGTATCTCTTGTACCCCTCTTTGTTTATTTGTAGGTTTAGCCTACTCTTACCTTCCAATCCATGTCTTCTAACACATTTCAGGTTTATACATTTTGTGTTTTCCACCTCCTAGTAATGGCGCTTTTCATGTCATTAGTAGTATTTACGTACTCTTGCATTTACAATGTTTATAGGTCCTCTGATATACCGCTGTTCAGCACTTTGTTGGAGCATTCTTTGTGATTACCATCAGAAGCTGCTCCATTCCCTGAGGGACCACTATATCGACTTACTGTGTTGCAGACACCTGTTATATGCCTCATCGATTTATGATTCCATCTACCGTCTGGCCCAGTGGTTTGACATCCTCGCATGAAGCTATGATCCATCGAGGAATTGCCAACTGATCTTTCACATAGTCCATTCATTGGTCTCCTCTGCAAGACACCCTCTGTCCTGGGGGTTTTTTGTGTTTTTTTTTTAATGCTTAATTCATTGACAACCATTCCTTGGGCTATATACTTTCTTCTTTTGGACGGCCTCCCTTCATTACTCACTATTGGGCACATCTATTTGACGTAATTGATGTTGATCAGCCCACCACTCTATCTATGGTTTGTGTTATATCTTTTTTCATATTTAAATTTTATTAATTTTCATAACAAAGCACAACAATACAGAACAAAGGAAAAAAGGGGGATAAGGAAGGAAACAAAATCAAGCACCGATATGCAGGTTTGTGTTACATCTAACCGAACTTTGACTGTGTATATGCTCTCATGTTGATATTTTGTATTCTTATGTTTATCCGCTTTTGTTTTTTGGGCTCTCCCTTCTTTTTCATTATTTCTTTTAGATTTTTTATATGTTTTTTTTGCGCCTGTTATGATATTCCTTACATCATTGGTCAGCCGGGCCTTTCAGCTCTGTGTTATTATTTTATTTAGTATACATGATGCATTCCTTTTTGATTTTCCCTCGTTTCGGGGGATATCCGTTTATTCTACGACACTGTGCCTTGTCACTCAAATTTAAATTTATACTTGATGAATTCTGGTATAAACTTAGGATTTATTATTTATTGCACTTTTTCCTTCACACTTTATTAATTTTGGATGATTGTTTGTCGTCTAATTTATATTCTAATTCACATTGATATTACATATACAGGTCATTCTCTGGTGCGGTCTTTCCTTGTCTAATTTGTTTTTTTTATAGGACGGCACCCTATGGGCAGATATACGTCCACACAGCAGCTGTGTGAAAGGGGCCTTAGGTGTTAAAAACACCAGAAGAAAGCAGAATGAGTTCTTCTGTGTGGTTGTAGTCTCTCAGCTTGCTGTTTGGGTCGTATTCTGATGGACCTGAGCGGAGCACATCTTCCTGAGCTGACCTTTATAGCGGTGCCAGCAGGATGTACAGACGCAACATAACAAGCAGCAAGCTGTAAGGGCCCGAGCATCAGGCTTCCATGAGTGACTACATCAGTCCCGCCTTCCTATCCGCGCTTCGTGTAAGGAGCCCGCACCTGTGCACTAGGGCTGTGTCTCTGTCCTCCCAGTTTCCAGCCGGAGCCCTTTTGGAGGCACACCGTGCTACCGCCGCGGACACAATATGGCGGAGTACGTACAGCTAGTGCGGAGGGCGCTACAGCAAATTCGGGGACACGGTGGAATTACCGGCTCCTTTTGGCAGTTTCTCAGGTCAGACTTTCCGATCTTTAGTGTGGCTGTGGCTAGGGTGAGGCCAGCATAGAGGCGCAGCAGTCTTCCCATCCACCTTGGCTGTCACCTTGTAGTGTAGATGTCACCGTCTGACCTCTCCTGGCTCCTCGAGGGGGCGCCATTGCCATCTCGCGTGTCCCTTCTCACATGACTTGTGTAGAGTTTTACTTTTATACATGACATTAGTGTTTTCTTGATGTATAATGTTATCATTGTGTACTCTCCTGCCATTCCACTGTCACATTAGTAATGACCACTGTCCCTCACAACATATCTAATCTCTAAGTGGTGAATGTAGGGCATGCCCCCAGGTTATCATAGGTGGGATCTGCATTGAATTCAAAAGCAAATGTATTGGCAGCCCTCAATTTTTATTTTTTGGGGTGGGAGGAGGGGGGTGGGCAGCATTAATTTATGCCAGCAACAACGAATGTATTCAGCCTATGGAAATGGACCTGGATGTTGGAGCGATCCCAAGGTCTGTGTGTCCGTGTTTCCCTGGTGAACTTATGTTATGTATTTTGAAAAAACTCCCTTCCTGTGTAATGTATTCAGTCCATGGGATTGGACCAGCATATGGGTCCATTTCTTGGGTTGAACATGTTTGGCTGTGTCTGGCCTCAAATTCTAATGTGATGTACACATTAAAGATATTTTTTATTATCAGGAAGTGCCTGTGTCTGAGCTGGTCTTGTAATGCAGGGGGGAGGGGCAGGAGGCAGAGAACACTGCAGAGTGTAGATAGGAGAAGCTTTTCAGTGCAGTGAGACCTGTCAATTGGGAACAAGGAGAGAGGGCAATGCAGTAACTGCTGAATATGCAGGGTCTCATTGGACCTGCTTAGTGTGATGTATTCACTCCAGATGAGGTGCTCGTAAGTTTACAAACAGATTTTTTTTTTTTAACATTGCAGCCATGGAAAGGAACCATTTAGGTATAAAGACAATGCTTTTTAACCATAGTTTTTCATGAAGTATTTATTATGGGTGTGGTAATTTGCTTGACAGGTTATCCTTAAAGGGGTTTTCCCACAAAAGAATATTCTTACATTTCTATCCCCTAGTGATGTTTTCACAATAAAGATCATTTTAACCCCTTACGTAACAGTTTAGTCAGTTTTATTGCTGCTTTAGCTCCTATCTCTTCCTCGGCTGCTCAGTGCAAAATCCCAGGGTGTGGAAACATTTATGACCCATCCTAGTTTTGTAGGATGACAATGTGGTTAGATTATCGGGGTACAGGTGTATATACACTTTCATCTGGCTACTGACATTGTACTAACACACTGACACATAGAAGGAGAGATTAGACAGCTCAGAGATGCCTGAGATTACACAGAGGCTGACAGGCACACTTTTAGTTCTGCTACATCTCACAGCTATTTGCCTGCCTCCCCCTTCCCCCGGATCACTTATCTCCTTGTAGTTTACTGCCTCTCTCTCTGCTGACAATCTACTTGCAGAGTGTGTCTAGGGGCAACTGAAATTAACTGATAGAGACAGGTTGGAATAATCTCTGTGAAATGCTGCATTTTTGTTAATAACAGTGAATTAGAGAATGTGTTATTTTATTATCCTGAGTTCTTATATTTTTCTTTGTCTAAGGAGTTGTACTCTTTGTAAGGGCTCATTCACAGGAACGTAATGGGAACCAATATGCAGCCGCACCATTTGCAGCCCAATATCAATCACCATTGACATCTATGGCGCCTGGTCACGATGAGCAGACATTATTTTAACGCACCGTGACCGCGCATGGCGAAATATTGGACATGTCCTATATTTAGCCGAGTTATGGCACCGGCCCTGTGCTCCTCTATGGAGAGGGCAGGATTGAACAGGGCTCAAAAATTGACGTATGTGGGGACAAAAACATATAGGGAGAGTTATCAGTAGTGTCTGAGTGCAGAAATTTTCAATTGCCCATGGCAACCAACCAGATTGCCTCTTTTTTTTTTTTTTTTTTTTTAATTTTTTTTATTTTATAAATAGTCGTGGGAAGATTAAAGCCGAGCTCTGATCGGTTTCCATTGGCAACTAGAACTGTTCTACTCTCACACTTATGATAAATCTCCCCCATAATTATTATGAAGATTAGGTTTTTTTTGTTGTGCTCGGTAAGCAGGTTTAAACGATAGATTATCTTATATACATGGTTTAAATTTAATAAAGGGTTATTTGTTGCTTTTTTTTTTTTTTAAATATATTTTATTTTTATATTATTGGGCATGGTGTCGAAGCTTAGCTCCACTAAGTTGCAGCCTGACCATGTAATGATTGTGTGTGATTACGCCGGTCTGTGAAGCAGATGCAGCACGCACCAAAGTGCTACAACTGCTTTTAATGGCCGATTCTTAGGGAAGCTGAGCTTATCCGTTTAATCTTATCATTTTTTTTTCTGTTGTAGGTCTGCTGACCTGAAAACTGGCACACTTGTTGGAATTGACAAGTATGGAAACAAATACTTTGAAGACAAGCGTTATTTTTTTGGTAAGTCTGCTCTGTAGGTGTGGCTGATACATTAACGTGGTTATTCTCATAATATCTAAAAGCTGTAGTTTAACTTCTGTGGTTTTATTAACCGTTTGCTCTGGAGTTAAAATAGCTCATCTGGTGTGAAGGAATAGAAAGCAGTGACTTAAACTAATTCTGGTCTGTGGGAATAGATGGTGTTAACTCCAGAACAACCAAGAAGGGAGAAACTAGTTGAATGATGATATTAAAGGGTTTTTCCCATGAAAGAAGTTGGGTCCTATCCTGTGGATAGCGCTTAACTTTCTGATTGGTGGGGGTTTCAGTGATGAGACCCCCACAGATCACAAGAACGAAGGGGTCCATTGGGGTCCCAGGTATCTCTGTCAGACCCCTCGTTGCTCCCTGAGAGTAATGAAGCAGGCGGCCGTGAATGTCAGTTCTGCTCCATTCATCTCTATTGGGCTGATGGAGATCGCCGAGTGCCATGATTATTGCAGAAGTACATGCACCCTCTGCATCTGTAGTTCAACCTGGGAAAGGGGGGTGGAATAATGCTGTACATATTTATAACCTGGTTTGGTAAAAGTTACTACTTGTGAAAAAATAAGCATTTTTTTTTAATATTTGTAGTAAATTATAGCAAATTTTAAATATGTAATTATAAAAACTATTGCATCAAGATAAAGTCTCACATGTCTTGGAAAAAAAAAACAAATTAGGATAGCAGAACGTCAAAAATTCACCTGGACATTCCGGCACCAATGACCATCAGTCACAAAGGGGTTAATTAGTTTTTCAAGAAATGAATGACTGTAAAAATACTGAAATACATTTTTCTACAATAAAGTACCATGCTCAAAAACAGTGGGTTTTTACCAAAAAAATGGTTTTCTATTTAATACTTCATAGAAAATTGGACTAGAACATCTTTCCAAACGAATGAAAGGGGAGTTTTTTTTTGTTTACAAGGAACAATAGACAGTCCACCGATGTTGGTTGAAATGTAAAAAAAAATCCTTAGTGTGTACAGAATCTAATCCGTGTCTTTGTTTTTTGCGTGTTAGGACGTCACCGTTGGGTAGAATATACAATAGAAATGAATGGGAAATATACTTACTGGGATGTGGATGGTAGTATGGTGCCTCCTGAATGGTAAGTGCAGTTTTGTTTACATTATAATACTTTGGGAATGTCTTTGTATCTTTTCATAAAGTATAGCATATGTCTAGTGGTAAAAGTGACTCAGGCTTGGCGCCACTTCATGCCTCTCCACGACCCTTTGGGTCTCATTTCCTGGCGGTTGCGCAAGAAATTGAAATTATTTGAAGCCCTGATAAATGTCTGTTTTGTTGATTTTGTTTGTTTGATTTTTTTTTCTTTTTTGCAGGGTTTAGTTATTTTTTGGGACTTTTAAGTGCATGTTTGCAACTACACCAGGGTCTTAAAGAGAACCCGTCATGCAAAGTAACCCCCCTAAACTAAATATATTTTCATAAACTGCCATTAGAAAGCATTGCCTCTATCCCTTCATTGTCCCTCTACATGCCTGTAAACCTAAGCAATGAGGTCCTAAAGCTGTATGCAAATGACCCGTGAAATGTCCAATGAGTCATTAGCATATTCAAGCTGTCCACCTTATTCATGAGTGGGAGGCATAGCCACACCCCCAGTGCTTGACTGACAGCCTGTATAATGATGTGAGGCTGTATAATGATGTGCTTCCTGGTGCTGGCGCCCCCTGCAGTCTGTGTGTGTATAGGAGAGATACAACAGCTCCAGGCAGCCATGTTATAGCAGAACATGTCAGGTACTTGTGTAGCTGTACTGTACTTGTGTCTCTGTGTATTAGGAGGATGCAGCATTTCAGCAGATGCAGCACACACACTAGCAATGCTTTACTACACATTACACACAGACATGAGCAGGGGGAGGAGAGGGGAGGGGGAACAGGGGTGACATCACTGCCTCTGACCATGTGACCACCCTCATTTACATAATAAAGAATAGATGATTTTATAATGATTAATGTATGAAATAACTAGATAAAGGCTGGGATGGCCTTGTGAGCTCTCAACAGAGTAGTAGTGACAGGAATCGTGACACCAAGACCTGAGACAGGGTCCTTTAAGAATTACGTTGGTGGTTGTGACTTTTTAGGTACAAAACGAAGTACAGTATATATGCACCTAAAAAGTCGCAATTTTTTTTAAAAAAAAACTTGCAAATCGGAGAGAAAAAAAAAAAAAAGAATTAGACATGTATCACAATGGCAAATTTAGAAAGATGCATAACACTGGTAAAGTATCCTGACTTCAGCCAACTTTAAAAAGTTGCAAAAAAAACCAAATGAAACATGTATTCCTAAGAGTGGCAGATTATTGCCGTGCTAAAATAAGCTGCATTTGAGGCTTGTGTTAAAGGGGTATTCTGGGAATATGAATGTCTGACACAAAAACCCATGATTATATAAATAAATGAATACAACAATACTCAATGTCCTTAGTCACAAAACGGAGCTTACATAGTTTGATTTTATGATTTACAAAATGTATGGCCTCTCTAAAGTAGGTGGAGTTATCACTAAGATGGCCGCCACTGGAAACTACAAGTCCCATGATCCTTTAGTTCTCAGTAACTCCTCCTCCCTCTTATGCTCTGCTCCCAGTGATGATCTAACAGGTTTTCTTGCTCTGTTACCATAATAGTGATGTGTAACTGCCATCACCAAAACCTGGCCAACTGGCAACCAACAAGGCTCACAGCCAAACATTGATCACATGACCTGCCTAGACAAGTACAGGACATGTGATGTGTACATGTGACCAGTGGCCATCTTGTGTCCTGTGTATGCTCTGCAACGGACCGTGCGGAGGAAATTAGCGGACTGACTAAAGGGCCAGTAGCATTTTAATTCTTCATTACAGTCTATGTCACCAGCATTTTCTGCTAAGGGGAGCAAAATATTAAATAACAACTAATTACATATTAGCTTATATTTTGAGTGCCCATTTATATATGAATTCTGCTGATTCCTGGAATCCCCCTTTAAGAACATTTCACCACAAAGTTAATGCTTTTGGCATCTCTAAGGAGGTAGAACACATGGATAACCAACAGTACACTAGGTTTAGTTTCATTAGTATTCATTCCCGATGCTAATAAATCCAGTTTTCAGAGACTTCCAGCTTACAGTTGTTTTTTGTCTTTTTGTTATATTTTTTTTCTCAGTCTGAGAAGTCTGCTATTGTGTGTTGTGGTGTTGTTTTGTGTGTGTTTCTTTTTTTTTTCTTCTTTTCTTTTCCAAATTCCACCTACTGATGTTATTTCCTCTTCTTGAACAATGGCGTCATAAGCCAGGCCAAGCTCCTTCTTGTCGCTGTTCCATACAGGAACCATATGGCCAATTCAAGCAAAGAATAATGTTCTCTGGAAATTTTGAGTAAAGGACGACTATTTTTTTTTTTTTTTGTCCGTTCACTGGCATTTTTAAAATGGGGGGAAAGTTTTGTGGCAGTCTGCTCATGAAGTAACCACATTTACTTTAACCCCATAGCGCAATAAGACGTTACCCTTACTCTTGCTGCGCATGGGGGATATGAAG
Organism: Engystomops pustulosus; assembly: GCA_019512145.1. Taxonomy (NCBI): domain Eukaryota; kingdom Metazoa; phylum Chordata; class Amphibia; order Anura; family Leptodactylidae; genus Engystomops; species Engystomops pustulosus. The sequence continues at coordinate 140,087,345 of CM033644.1, forward strand.
AGGGGCTTACAGGCTGCAACCAATCGCGGGTGTTAAACCTTTGATCGACTGTCGGCAGCTTTAAAGAGCCGTGGCGTGGGGCGGCCATCTTGGCTCCGATCGTCGCTCCACGTGACGTCACCGCGGGGAGTCGGCGATCCAATTGTCATGACAAGCCTCATGATCAAACGCAAAAATCCGAGGCTATCTATTACAATGTGCAATTGATCCAGACAACCTAGGGTTAAAGTACCCTAGGGAGCCTGAAAAACTTTTTTGCCATTTTGAAAAATAGAAAAAATCTATAAAAATTGATCAAAGCAGGAATACAGCAAAAAAAACAGAAGATGAGTATAGAGGTGGGAACAGGGCTAATGTGAACGTGTAAATGAGAGGGGAAGTGGTTGTAATTGAAAGATAAACTTTAATTCCCTAAAAAAGTATTGAAACGTCATCAAAGTCGCAAAAAATGCACCACCCACATCTCGTACACTAAAGTATGAAAAGTCTATTAGCGCAGAAGACCGGCAAAATGAAATTTTTTTTTCGTGTATTTTGTAATGTATGAAAACATTATAAACTCTAACAAATTTGTATCCGTGATGTATTGACCCAATGATGAAGTAGACTTGTCATTTGGGGCCAGCCGTGAAAGGTAAAACCAGCCCACAAGAAATGGAGGCAAATGTTTTTCATAATTTTTCACTGATTTAGAATTTTTGTTCCGTTCCCGCTCCCAGTACACGCATGGAATTTTTTACCATCACTAACGAAGTCCAATTTGTTTATGGCGAAATAGGCATAAATTCCTTATCTAATGGTTAGATGCCCTTAACCCCTTCGGCGCAAGCCGGGTCCTGGTGCATGGAGAGGGCTCGCGGGCCGAGCCCTCTCCATAGCCGGTAAGTCTTTGTTGCATATTGTAGCAAAGGCAAGTCTTCACAATTCTCAGGAGTGTTGCTTGTGTGTTATATGTGTTATATGTGTGTGTTATATAAAGAAGTGCCCACAAGACAAGTGGCCACAGAAAAATTATCCTTGCATGTATATATTCTGTATTATGAGATTTGAAAGTTTATCTGTTTTTCTAAGCTTGTCATTAGTTTTCAGTAATGCCAATTTCCTTTTATTTAAAGTTACTGTCTTTTACTGCAGGAACATATTGAGCCCTTAATAATAAACTATTTGGATACTATAAATTTACATTCATTTTAAGGACGGTTGCTATCTCATCTAGGCATCGCTGGTTTTCATCCATGACAGAGAGCCTCCTCTACTCATCCTCCTACCACACTAAATACATATGGCGCAGAATCACAAATTCAATTGATTGCCACTCCCGGACATATGTACCCTATTCTACTTCGCAACGAATTGAGGCATGGGTTCCTCCTGCACCATCCAAGAATTACAATTTACATTATAATCATATAAAGTATTTAATAAAAATAAAACTTTTTTAACATTGGTCATTATTTGTGTTATAAATCTTTTTTGTCCCTTGCTTATGTCAATTAGCAGCTTTTCTTCCCAAGTTTATGTTTTGCTGATGCATCCAGAATGTTTAACTTGATGGATTAATCTTTGGCACTTTAGTCCTGCCCATGAGCTCACATGCATAAATCAATACTACAAGCAATGTAAAGTACTTGTATGCTCCTTTCTTCCTCCACTTATATCTCTTTTATTACACCCTTCTACACTCCAATAAGGCCTCATGCACACATTTTGTGGGCCATAAAGCAACAGGGTGTTTGCTTTTGCTTGCAGACCAACTGATGTCAGTTACCCTTTGATGTCCATAAGAAGTGACTGCCCCCACTGCAAGGACGGGCAAGGAATTGCACATATGGTGCAGACAGTCGGCACCACGTGAATGTGTTTAATAGGAGGGGGCCGTGGGTTAGCCACAGGCTTACTCGATTCTCTGCTGAATTCCATTGTGCTAGAGCGAAGCAACAACTGCAGCTTACAGATATATCATATCACGCTTTATAGGATCTGTAGTAGGAGCTACTGTGAACTTTTATAACATTTCAAGGATTCTCATCTTTTAAAAAAAAAAAAAGTACCAAAAAATATTAGCAATGTGATTGACTTCAATTTACCTGATATACTTATGGGGTGCTAGAACATTTTTTTTTTTAAAGATTTTTTTTTTAAAAGTTTAACAATTTATCAAAATTACTATAAATTGCCTTAGCCTAGTTATCAGGTAAATTGTAGATATGCCAAATACAAACTGCATTTTAAAAAAAAAAAAAAAAAAACAACAAACTCCAAAAGGGAATAGCAATATTGTACATGCAAGCTCGGGATCTTTCCAGAGGTGGAAGAGGAGTCCCACTCCTGCTCTAAACATGGTGCCTGCAGATTACACTGTATTTTCAGTGTAACTGGTTCTCTTTTTATTTTTTTATTCAGTTTCTTTTTTTAAAGTTGGTTGTCTTCTATGATTAATAAAGATTATAGTTGGCGCTCCTGTTCTGCAGAAGAAGAGATTCCTTGCATCATGTATCACTATGAGGCACAGGGTCCTGTGGTTGGTCTGTGAAGTTCAGCTCACATTCAGTATTCAACCACAGTTGACCCTCTCTCTCTCCTCTAGCTCGCCCTCTAATTGCTACCACTATTTTCTACTCTCCGGGATGCTCTTCTGTCCCAGCTTGCTTTGCTTTTGTGACGTCCGCTGGCTCACACCCTTTTGTTTCACATCCACTGAATTTAGCTTTTTTCCCATCTTTGGAACCTCCGTAAGTAGGGGGGTCTTCGGTAAGGGTGGTGCAATCATCTCCTCCATCCCTTTCCAGCCTGCAACATTACACCAAACCACTAGGGGTCGCATACACCCCGCAGACACATTTGTATACTTATGAACATATTGCAGTATTTGCAGTGATCTCCTTGGGTCTTTTAAATATAGCCATGAAGGATAAGATCGATGTGATTCTCTTCCATCCCCAATACTCCTTTCTTAAATTTTAATGTACTGTCACACATTCAAACAACTGACTGACTTGTATGTATATTTTCTGTGACTCTTATTTTCCATGACAGTGGGCTCCATTCTGTCTTATGCTGATACATTTCCGTTGTCCAAAATTTTCCATCACTCTTGTTCCATTTTGGGCAACCCCACTTACCAGCTCGTATGTCTGCAGGCGAGGGCGGGGCAGGCTGCAGCTAGGCTTTTCCGTTCTTGTGATGGGGGATTATCACAACGATGACTTGCTTCCCTTCTTTGGGACTTGCCAAATATTCCAGATGTCCCCTTTTGTGCTTCCCTCCCTGTGGAGTGTGGGAAATTTATTGCCTCCTCACTCCCTTTTAGTTGTGGTTTGTTCCAAGCAATCTTTCTGGAACAGACCCCATCTCTTTTCCCATCTCTGTTTTACTCCTGCCTGCTCGTCTTTCTCAGACCCGCCTTTTAAAACTGCAATTTCTCTTCAGTTTGAATCTGGGTATCTTTTTTACACTCATGTCTGCCCTTTCTCATATTTGTCCCTGCTTCTGTGGCCAGAATACAAGTTCTAACAGATGGTTTCTGTAAAATATAAACATGGCTTTGACCTCCGGAGACCTAATGCCTCCAAGGGCTCTCTCCTGCATATCTTGAGAGTGGTCCGTTACACGTCTTTGCTGGACAGATTGCAGGCTTTTACTCAGATCTTTCATTCCCTGAATTTATCTGCTCTAATATACTCTTAATATTATTATATGACGCCATCAAATTCTAGAAGTGGCATTGGAAGCTGTCTGTTACGGCGCACACAGGCGTTCAGATTACGGTAACTTTATTGGTTATCTCGATAACACACGCGTTTTGGAGTATCGAAGACTCCTTCTCAGTGAAGTGAGACTGTATGGTAAGGTTACTCTGTAGCATGGGAGAAGCAGTTCTATCCAGGGCTACTCAAATATGTAGCACTTTCCAATCATAAGGGGACATATACAAATATTATTGATACATTCCAGATTACAACAGTCATTAGAAATGGAGTGAGGCCCCTGCTCACGAGAGGCTTGCAGTTATGAGAATGAAGGGGTCACACAAGAGATAAAGAGATTGTATAATGGTCCAGCCATTCTTCATAAGGGAACGTATAAAAATGATATACATAAAAATTCTGCTGTTTTGTGTGTGTTTCTTTTTTTTTTCTTTCTTTTCTTTTTCCAAATTCCACACTACTGGATTGTTATTTCTCTTCTTGAACAATGGTACGTCAGTAAGCACAAGGCCAAGCACTTCTTGTCGCTGTTCCATACAGGAACCATATGGCCACATTCAAGCCAAGAATAATGTTCTCTGGAAATTTTGAGGAAAGGACGATTCTCTGGAAATTTTGAGGAAAGGACGACTATTTTTTTTTTGTCCGTCACTGGCATTTTTAAAAATGGGGGGGAAAAGTTTTTGTGGCAGCCTGCTCATGAAGTAACCACATTTACTTTAACCCCATAGCGCAATAAGACGTACCCTTACGTCTTGCTGTGCATGGGGGACTATGAAGAGGGCTTACAGGCTGGCACCAATTGCGGGTGTTAACCCTTTGATCGCCGTCGGCAGCTTTAAAGAGCCGGTGGCGTGCGGGCGCCGCCATCTTGGCTCCGATCGTCGCTCCACGTGACGTCACCGGGGAGCGGCGATCCATTGTCATGACAGCCTCGCCCACAAGACAAGTGGCCACAGAAAAATTATCCTTGCATGTATATAATTCTGTATTATTGTAGATTTGAAAGTTTATCTGTTTTCTAAGCTTGTCATTAGTTGTCAGTAATGCAATTTCCTTTTATTTAAAGTTACTGTCTTTTACTGCAGGAACATATTGAGCCTCTTAATAGAAACTATTTGGATACCTATAAATTTACATTCATTTTAAGGACCATGTTGCTATCTCATTCTAGGCATCGCTGGTTGCATTCCATGACACCATGTTGCTATCTCATTCTAGGCATCGCTGGTTGCATTCCATGACAGAGGAGCCTCCATCTACTCATCCTCCTACCACACATAAATACATATGGCAGAATCACAAATTCAATTTGAGTGCCACTCCCGGACAATATGTACCCTATTCTACGACTCGCAAGAAGATTGAGGCATGGGTTCCTCCTGCACCATCCAAGAATTAACATTTACATTATAATCATATAAAGTATTTAATAAAAAATTAAACTTTTTAACATTGGTCATTATTTGTGTTATAAATCTTTTTTGTCCCTTGCTTATAGTCAATTAGCAGCTTTTCTTACCCAAGTTTATGTTTGCTGATGCATCCAGAATGTGTTAACTTGATGGATTAATCTTTGGCACTTCTAGCCTGCACATTGAGCTCACATGCATAAATCAATACTACAAGCAAATGTAAAGTACTTTGTATGCTCCTTTCTCCACTTATATCTCTTTTATTACACCCTTCTACACTTCCAATAAGGCCTCATGCACACATTTTGTGGGCCATAAAGCAACAGGGTGTTTGCTTTTGCTTGCAGACCAACTGATGTCAGCTACCCTGTTGATGTCCATAAGAAGTGACTGCCCCCACTGCAAGGACGAGCAGGAATTGCACATATGGTGCAGACAGTCGGCACCACGTGAATGTGTTTAATAGGAGGCAATGGGGCCGTGGGTTAGCCACAGGCCTTACTCTGATATCTCTGCTGAATTCCATTGTGCTAGAGCGAAGCACAACTGCAGCTTACAGATATATCATATCACAGCTTTATAGGACTCTGTAGTAGGAGCTACTGGTGAACTTTTTATAACATTTCAAGGATTCTCATCTTTAAAAAAAAAAAAAGAAGTACCAGAAAATATTTAGCAATGTGTATTGACTTCAATTTACCTGATATACTATATGGGTGCTAGAACAATTTATTATTTTTAAAGATTTTTTTTTTAAATAGTTTAACAATTTATCAAAATTACTATAAATTGCCTTAGCACCCATGTAGTATATCAGGTAAATTGTAGATAATGCAAATTACAAACTGCCATTTAAAAAAAAACAAAAACAAAAAACAAACAAACTCCAAAATGGGAATAGCAATATTGTACATGCAAGCTCGGGATCTTTCCAGAGGTGGAAGAGGAGCCACTCCTGCTCTAAACATGGTGCCTGCAGATTACACTGTATTTTCAGTGTAACTGGTTCTCTTTTTAGTTTTTATTCAGTTTCTTTTTTTAAAGTTGTTGTCTTCTATGATTAATAAAGATTATAGTTTGGTGCTCCTGTTCTGCAGGAAGAAGAGATTCCTTGCATCATGTATCACTATGAGGCACAGGGTCCTGTGGTTGGTCTGTGAAGTTCAGCTCACATTTCAGTATTCAGACCAACAGTTGACCCTCTCTCTCTCCTCTTGGGAGGAGAACATTGCCCCCTCTAATTGCTACCACTATTTCTATTCTCCGGGATGCTCTTCTGTCCCAGCTTGGCTTTGCTTTTGTGACGTCTCTGGGCTCACACCCTTTTGTTTCATCCACTGAATTTAGCTTTTTCCCATCTTTGGAACCTCCCAGGTAAGTAGGCGATCGGTAAGGGGCAACTCATCTCCTCCAATCCCTTTCCAGCCTGCAACAATTACAAAACACCACTAGGGGTCAGCATAGCACCCTGCAGACAACATTTGTATACTTATGAACATATTGCAGTATTTGCAGTGATCTCCTGGGTCTTTATAAATATAACCATGAAGGATAAGATCGATGTGATTCTCTTCCATCCCCAATACTCCTTTATTAAATTTTAATGTTTAAGGTTTTGTCACACATCAAACAATGATGAACTTGGATGTATATTGTTTCTGTGACTCTTATTTTCCATATGACAGTGGGCTCCATGCTTGTCTTATGCTGATAACATTTCCTGTTGTCCAAAATTTTCCATCACTCTTGTTCCAAATTTTGGGCAACCCCAACTTACCAGCTCGTATGTCTGCAGGGCAGGGGCAGGGGCAGGCTGCAGGCTAGGCTTTTCCGTTCTTGTGATGGGGGATTATCACAACGATGACTTGCTTCCCTTCTTTGGGACTTGCCAAATATTCCAGATGTCCCACTTTTTGTCTTCCCTCCCTGATGTGGTGGAAATTTATTGCCTCCTCACTCCCTTTTAGTTGTGGTTTGTTCCAGAGCAATCTTTCTGGAACAGACCCCATCTCTCTTTCCCTATCTCTGTTTTACCTCCTGCTCGTTTCTTCAGAACCAGACTTTAAACCTGCATTTCTCTCAGTTTGAGATCTGGGTATCTTTTTATTGACAGCTCAATGTTCTGCCCTTTCATATTTGTCCATGTCTTCTGTGGCCAGGAATACAAGTTGCTCAACAGATGGTTTCTGTAAAATTATACAAACATGGCTTTGACCTCCTGGAGACCTAATGCCTCCAAGGGCTCTCTCCTGCATATCTTTGAGAGTGGTCCAGGTTACAGTCTTTCTGGGACGAGATTGGCAGGCTTCTTACTCAGATCTTTTCATTCCCCTGAATTTTATCTGCTCTAATAATACTCTTAATATTATTATATGACGCCATCAAATTCTGTAGAAGTGGATTGGAAGCTGTCTGTTACGGAGCACACAGGAGTTCAGATTACGGTTAACATTTATTGGTAATCTCGAAACACAACGCGTTTTGGAGTATCGAAGACTCCTTTCTCAAGTGAAGTGAGACTTGTATGGTAGTTAACTCTGTAGCATGGGAGAAGCAAGTTCTATCCCAGTGGCTAATCAAATTATGTAGCACTTTCCAAATCATAGGGGACATATACAAATATTATAATACATTACAGAGTACAAACAGTCATATAGAACAATAGGAGTGAGGGCCCTGCTCACAAGAGCTTGCAGTCTATGAGAATGAAGGGGTTCACACAAGAGATAAAAGAGATTGTATAATGGTCCAGCCATTCTTCATAAGGGAACAGTATAAAATGATATAAATAAAAATTCTGCTGTTTGAACCAACCATCAGACACCATCTTATATACAAAGTCCAAGGTGAAAGTGACTGTCCGGGGAAGGGCATTCCAGAGAATTGGTGCAGCTCGGGAGAAGTCCTGGAGACATGCATGAGAGGTACGAATTAAGGTAGAGATAAATCTAATATCACTGGCAGATGTAGCATGCGGGTCTGTCAATCCATATCTACAAGAAAAGTGCTGCTATGGTTTGCATTCTGGCTGGTTGGAAAGCCTCCCCCCCCCCTCGAATGTTTGACAATTGGTCCGTAGAGTCGAGGAAATCCAACAGATGGAGAGGCTGATGTCCTCTATCCATGGATGAATAGTCCTTTTTGTGGGCTATTTGGGTTTTATTTTAGGGCACCTGAAATTATACCTCCCTCCTGCTTGAACGCTCCATGTCTGCCATTTCTCCTTCTCCCCTTTTTGTATTAATTTATTGGACAGTATGGTTCACACTTTTGTGTTGCCTTTGCAGCCACATATCAGATTCCCTAGGTTTGTTTTCAATTTCTATTTTTCTTATTTATGTTCTTGAGTTTTTGACCACAATGCCCTGGATGTACACTGTACTGTTTAAGAGCTCTATTTCAGTTGCATGCTGTCTGCCTTTCTGTTTACTCACCTTTTATTAAATAATTTATTTAGGCAGTATATGATCCACGCCTATGATGTTAAATAAGTTGCCAAATTTTCCCACTTGCTTTTCAAATACTGTATTTTTCCCACTTTTTAGCAAGACATACATGTTGCTAAAAAGTGCCTGCATCTTATAGTCCAGGGGTCCCCAAACTACGGCCCGTGGACCATTTCTATGTGGCCCCTGTCGCATCCGGCCAAGGCCTCCGGCAGTCAGGCAGGGGCCTCCGTCCGTCTGGACAGAAAGCTTCTGCCCGTCACTGTATAGTGCTCGATTCGGCCGTTTCCCGGCGCACATCGCTCTTTGAACCTGCATGCGCGGCCGTGTGATGACGTCCGACAGCCGCAAGAAGAAAGAAGACGCGGAAGCCAGAGGTGAGTATAGGATTTTAAAATTTTTTTTTAAACAGCAGTAAAAACATTGTGCCGTCAGGAGGGTTTTAATATATGAAACAATTAATTATGGGAGCATCATATAAAATAACTAATGGTGGGGGTGGGGGACATATAAAAAAATAATAACTAAAGGTGGGGGCATATAAAATAACTAATGGTGGGGGGACAGCATAGGAAATAATTAATTATGAAGGACAGTCTAGTAATTAATAGGGGGGCAGCATATTCAATAATTAATGGAGAGGGGTCCCATTATATTTAATAATTAATTGACCCAATTAATTAATTCATTGGGCCAATATATAAAATAGTTCACAAGGGGCTGCAGTATATTAAATAATTAATTGAGGGGGGAGCGGTGTATTACAGATGCGGTCACATGTACCGCTATTTATCCGGCCCTCCAACGGTCTGAGAGGGACAATGAACGGCCCACCATGTAAAAAGTTTGGGGACCCCTGTTATAGTCTGAAGGTCCATAGAATCCAGCACTAATCCTGACCACTGTCCTGCAGATTGAGAGAAATACCTCTGCACTTCCCTCTCCCTGCTGTCCCGACATGTAAGAAACCTGTGTTGATGTAATGACCCCGTATTATTATTGCTAAGCAGAGGACTGATTACATGTTAGGCGTTTCCTTTGCTCTGCAACTACAGATTGTGAGTACCTGGGGAGCTGCAGGACAAGAGGAGGGCAGTGTTGCAGAGGGATAAAGAGCAGATGGGGGTGAGTGGAGTTTTGGGTCCCAATAACTGATGAGATACCTGAAGACCAACTGAAGAACAAAGATGTAAACTATGTCTAAGAGCAAAAGCAAATTTTCTTTTTTTTTTTTAATTATTTTTTTTCTGCTCCCTTGACTATGTATTTCTCAAGTACAGAAAACCCTGAAAGTGCTGTGACTCAGTGCTTACAGAAAATGAGTATTTAGGCACATCTGGCAGCACACACATGGGAAAGCATTAGTATAGATCAGAACTGCCAACAGACTAGTTTCCCAGATCCTGCACATTGCATGCTGTGTCTACATCCATGAGGACGAGAAATGTATTTACATCATTTAATAAAAGAAACAATCAATGGTTAACAGATTGTCTTTCAGCAGCTTGATACAGCTTCCCCATGAACTGTCCCGAGTGCTGAAATGTAGCAGCAGATTGCCCAGTGGTGGATAAGCCGGGATGATCTGCAAGGTCGGAGCAATGTGCTGGCATATGATAAATGTTCCCCAATGTGTTAATCTAAGGGGGCTTCCATATTCTGTACTGTCTACTGATTTCAGTTCATAATTATTTACACAATGAGTGGGACCTTGTACTTATATTTAGTAATAGATGGTGGCACCTACTGTTGCATTAAAAGACATCTACCACCAGAAAGAAAGACTGTATGCAAATGAGCCTGAGGGGCTCCTGGATTCATTAATCACCTATGGAGCCTGGAGCCCCTCATGCTCATTTGCATACAGTCTTTCATCCTGGTGGTAGATGCCCTTTAAGCAATGCTAGCTCTGTATTGGTTATATCATGTACATCCAATAGGACGTAATTAGTGTGTTTATGCTTGAAGTAGTCCAAATAGAAGCTCAATATCATTAATCTGATAAATTAATCAGATTTTGATAAAAGTGATGTTTCTAGATTGCATGTATTAGAGTATCAGAAACTAAGCAGACCCAACAATTATACCATGCATCTTATTGAATCATTAACTGGAAGAAGCTTGTTCGACATAATAGCAAAGACGAGTTCGTCAAGTCATTTATTCTGTGGAATAAAAGATTTAAATGTTTGACCCTTCTTTAAGGCAGGAAGGCGGCAGATGTTGGTTAGAGTGCATTTCCTTTTGAAATACTGGGGAAAATGGGTCTGTTCTTCAATCTTTATGTAAGATATAAAATGTATAAAAGCATGGAAAATCCAATAAAATATTTCTATTTATGTACAATTTGTCCTTCACTGGTTTATCTACAGGTAAACTTGATGATGGAGTCAACATCGGTGATTTAATATGTACATAAGTTCACCACTGCATACCAACAACACATGTAACGACTCCTAGTCAACCCCCCCCCCTGGCCAACATCACCCCACACCCGATTTTTTTGTAGAACCTCCACCACTCTTCTTTTGTGACCTTGATCTTCATTATATCCATGTCGGCACACTTCCATTTTACCCACCCCACTTTCGTACTCACTCCCTCATCCCCATCCACACCCTACATTTGCCTCTGCACTTTGCGACTGCCTTTCTTTGCTGGTCCGTTTTCCAATGTCGCGTCACCAATAAATGTACTTTTGTTTATATGTCTTCTTAATGTATCTGTCACCTTTTATTCAATTTTACCATAATTAGTCCTAGGTCTAACGTGAATGTAAATGGATATGATGGTGTGTTGTATCTTCTAAATTCCTGGTACCTCTCCATTGGTGACGCGACATTGGAAAACGGACCAGCAAAGAAAGGCAGTCGCAAAGTGCAGAGGCAAATGTAGGGTGTGGATGGGGATGAGGGAGTGAGTACGAAAGTGGGGTGGGTAAAATGGAAGTGTGCCGACATGGATATAATGAAGATCAAGGTCACAAAAGAAGAGTGGTGGAGGTTCTACAAAAAAATCGGGTGTGGGGTGATGTTGGCCAGGGGGGGGGGTTGACTAGGAGTCGTTACATGTGTTGTTGGTATGCAGTGGTGAACTTATGTACATATTAATATCACGATGTTGACTCCATCATCAAGTTTACCTGTAGATAAACCAGTGAAGGACAAATTGTACATAAATAGAAATATTTTATTGGATTTTCCATGCTTTTATACATTTTATATCTTACATAAATGATTGAAGAACACAAATGTACTTTTGTTTATATGTCTTCTTAATGTATCTGTCACCTTTTTATTCAATTTTATCATAATTAGTCCTAGGTCTAACGTGAATGTAGATGGATATGATGGTGTGTTGTATCTTCTAAATTCCTGGTACCTCTCCACTTACCTGTCATGCCTTTTGTCCAGTAGGGAGAGAGCAGCAAACTTCTAAATGATGCCAGTGAAATTGATTATCTATAAGACTTGGTCAAGTCTTTACAAGAGTGAAATCTCCATAAGGAGTTTAGTTTCTTTCTGACCTACATTGATGGCCTCTTATCTGCCCAAACCAGTTCCCTACACGGCTATTGAGATGCAAACAAAAATGCTGTCCACAATTGGTGGTCTATATCTTTTGGGAATAAAGATAGTTTGTCCCACATCATGCCCCTAGGCCTCTTGTAAGCCATGCATTGAAGTATGACTCCAACTTGTGGTATGGGATTCCCCTTTTCAAAATAAACAGAGAGAAGCCCATATCGTGTTGTCAAATCTGAAAACTGCCTAAAAATCTGGCACCCTGAACCAATGTGGCACACTGCACTTCAGATGCAAAATACTCCAGTATTCTGGCGTAGACAGATTTATTTATCTCCCCAGTGTTCCAGAGCAGGAGAGGGGTGGAGGCTGCAGAAGAGAATATGACAATATGCAGGAAGTGATGGTGAAAGTTATGTAGAATCACATACTGGGGTAGAGGGACTGAAAAGGGACATTTGAGACCCTCTACCTCACTATTCTTTGCAGGAGAATTCTGCATCCACAGATTTTCACCAAAACAAGACTTTCCTACAAGCTTTACATGATCTCCCCTCTCTTCAAAGCGAACACTCCAGCAGAGTACAGAATCTGTCTGTTTCTTGGGTAAACAAGATACTGTCTCAGACATGAGCAGCACAAACAGGGAAGGTGGCTAATGCAGAGAAGGGCTAAACTAAGGAAGATGGCAGAGAAACTCCCCAACGAAAGATGAAATACGTAACGGAAGTAACAGGCAAAGTTGTTCTACATCACAAGAACTATGGTTGTAGATTATGGCTTGATATTTAATTATATTTTTCTTATAACATTATTTTGTACCAGGTTACTAGAAGCCTTGACCAGCTGTAGCACCTTCAATATCCTGCAGCATGATGGAGTTGCAGTGTATTCTGGCTGTACTATACAGCATGTGCATTAGGAAAAGTTTCCTTTATGACTTTGATTTGTGAAACTTTGATTGGGGGAACTTTTTAAATAGTTCCACTAGGAAGCACAATTTGTCACGCTGATAACTATACCGCGACAATACATTCACTTGTAAACAGAAACACTAAAATAAAACTATAGCTGTTTTTGGAGGTATGAAGAAATACAACACAAGATTGAAAAAAAATTGGTGTAAGCGGATTTTAGGGTTTTTCAAATGAAAATAGAAAAAAAAAAAAAAAAGGAAAGAACAACATCTTTCCTGTCCTGCAGTCCACACAATGTCTAGTGCACTATATGCTCATAATGCAGTAACTCTATGAAGCTGTTTAAAGACAATGTTTCTAACTATAAATTGTTTGAATCTATAGCTCAGCTTGTGTTTTTTTAATTTTTACTATTTTTAATAATATTTATAATCATAACTTTTAATGTCAAAGCTTCCCAAAGGACATAGAGATACACTGATCTCCCTTGGTACAATACGGTGCATTACTAATATACCGCCTAGGCGCGTCCCAGCACGAATGGATCCAGTCGCGCAACGATTAGCTATTTCCATTGTGCTTGAAGATAGGTGTGTCCTCCGCGAAAGCGCGTTACAGTTTTTTGGAATAAACAATTTAAACTTCCAAAGACTCTCTCCATAATAGCGCCGTGCCAGCCTTTTTCTTGGTTTTCTAACCCTTTTATGTTAAGTAATTGTACCTGTGTCTTACCACTTTACCCTTCCCTTGTACTATTACAAACACTTACCGTAACACTACGTACACCCACGTTCGGTAATGGTCGTTAGAGGTTAAGACCTCCAGTTTCCCTGGACCTGGCAGCCACTTGGTCACAATGGAGTTAGTAGTAGCGAGCCCCTAGGGGCTCCAATAGCATCATACAGCAAAGATAATTTCTGTGACCGCAGGTAGGTTCAGCTTCCTCTCTGGTCCTGACCCAGTCAACAAGACAGACAGACTGGTCCCTATCGAGAGACAATCTTGTTGAAATGGGCCCCTACAGTGAATCCTTACCTTGGAGAGACCTACTTCTCCTGGTACTTTCCTGTCCTCACTTGCAGGTCCACCTACCAGAGACCCTGACCTGACATGGTGACATGAGATCACATGATCTCTTGGTACAATACGGTGCATTACTAATATAGTGCAGTTAATTATACTGTCAGCTGTCTCTGTTATGGCCTGATGCAAAGCCTGGACATCCTTCAGAGGATCCCTTCCACTGAGTGAAATCATGACCAGCTCACGACTGCAGATGTGGGGCGCTAATGGGTGACAGTGGGAGTGCTTAAGGAATTTGAAGCCCTAATCCAAATCATGGGAAGCAAGAATACTACCACTGAGCTACAGACTCAAGTAACATCCACATAGGGCTGGTGGCAGCACCTGGTGTATTTAGGCAAGTGTTGGAGCCCAGTTGGGCGCTGGAAGAAAAATTCCTGGCCATGAAAGCACCAGCTTTTGGCTGGTCATCACGCTCCCTAAAATTGCAGTTAAGTAATTGTATAACGAAAACAAAAAAAAGAGCGGCAAAACAAGAGGACGGCGCCTCATGTATTATCATAAGATAAATGGGAAATAGTAAATTAAATTGAAATAAAAATAGCCAAGGGATATTTATAGAGAGGGAGGGTATGGACAGTACCCCCCCTGAGAATCGCGCTCACCTTAAATAGCTTAAATCGAGCGTAGAAATACTCCAAAAGCTGCCCAACAGCTTGCCAATACTCGCTTTATGCAAAGGCTGAACCGGTGTCACAAGCATAAAATGGGGTTAGAAAACCAGAAAAAGGCTGGCACGGCGCTATTATGGAGAGAGTCTATTCTGGCAAGTTTACAAAGTTTTTGGAATAAACAATTTAAACCGTTTCGGGCAGAACACCCTTCTTCAAGCACAAATGGAAATAGCTAATCGTTGCTGCCTGGATCCATTCAGTGCTGGAGCGCCGCACTGAATGGATCCAGTGCGCAACGATTAGCTATTTCCATTGTGACTTGAAGAAGGGGTTCCTGCCCGAAACGCAAAAATAATATAAAGAACTAATTATACAAAGATAACATGAATAAAAAATAACTATCTCCACCCCCAGTAACTGCTTTAACAGAACATGCCCAGACAGGTGTGATCACGGGTTCCAGGGGGCCGGTCTGGGCCCGATCAAAAGTTTCAATTTTTTGGAATAAACAATTTAAACCTTGCAGAAGACTCTCTCACATAATAGCTCCGTGCCAGCCGTTTTTGATCTTGGTATTTTCTAACCCCATTTATAGTTAAGTATATGTGGTAACCGTGTCTTTAAACCCACCTTGTAACTATTACAAACATTCCATAGGACACCCTACGTCGGTAAAGGTCGATTAGACGGTTATAGACCTCAGTTTCCAACCGGACCTGGGCAGACCACGTGGTCACAATGGAGTTAGTAGGCGAGCCCCCTAGGGGCTCCAATAGCGCATTACAGCAAAGATAATTTCTGTGACCGCAGGTAGGTTCAGCTTCCTCTCTGGTCCTGACCCAGTCAACAAGACAGACAGACTGTCCCTATCCTGAGACAATCTGGTTGATAATGGGCCCTACAGTGAATCCTTACCTGGGAGACCTACTTCTCCTGGTACTTTCCTGTCCTCACTTGCAGGTCCACCTACCAGAGACCCCTGACCTGACGTGGTGAGAATGGAAGAAACCCCCACTTCTTCTGCTTTCCCCAGATCTGTCTCCTGGCCTCCATCTGAACTGGCAGTCACTTGATCAGAAGGAAGTCGGCGAGCCCCCGAGCGGCTCCAACTGCACATCACAGCGGTGATGGTCCCTGTTACCACAGGAAGCGTCCACATAAGCTCTGTGGGTAAGTCCTTACCTGATAGCTTCACCGCTCCAGGTATCTTCCTGTCCTCACCTACAAGCCCTATCCCCATAGCTGTCAGCCACTTGTCTCTCCCAACACTTGAATTCTAAGAGGACAACAGGTCTCTTGAGGATGACAGGCCACTCCCTATTGTAGCCTGACCTTCTGCTGGTTGGTCCCCTCCCCCAAGGGCAAAGTGGGACCCTTGACACTACTCAACCCCCGCATTCCCGGCAGTAGGCATGTCACACACATTGATATAATCAGTGAACATAACAACACTGACAGCATTATCAGATACATTCTCAATTACAGCTGCAGGCTTTATTTTACTGTTTGAGGGGTCAGTCTCGGGTTATTCTGAGGTCACATACTGTGACACTAGCCGCCACAAGTCCCAGCAGGACACTCACATACCTCCTGACATACCTCCCTCACTTGGATTGCCCAGTCCAAATACACCTTGGCAATGAGCAGTGCCAATTTAGCTTCTCCAATTCCAGAAACTAAGGGTTTTCCCGGGTACCAAATCCTGTGGAGACACTAGTTCAAGTGGCACAAAGGTCAACCCAGCATTGGTACCGGGAAAACCCTTAGTTTCTGGAATTGGAGAAGCTAAAATGGCACTGCTCATTGCCAAGGTGTATTTGGACTGGGCAATCCAAGTGAGGGGGTATGTCAGGAGGTATGTGAGTGTCCGCTGGGACTTGTGGCGGCTAGTGTCACAGTATGTGACCTCAGAATAACGAGACTGACCCTCAAACAGTAAAAAAGCCTGCAGCGTAATGAGAATGGTATCTGATAATGCTGTCAGTGTTGTTATGTTCACTGATTATATCAATGTGTGTGACATGCTACTGCCGGGAATGCGGGGTTGAGTAGTGTCAAGGGTCCCACTTGCCCTTGGGGAGGGGACCAACAGCAGAAGGTAGGCTACAATAGGGAGTGGCCTGTCATCCTCAAGAGACCTGTTGTCCTCTTAGAATTCAAGTGTTGGGAGGACAAGTGGCTGACAGCTATGGGATAGGGCTTGTAGGTGAGGACAGGAAGATACCTGGAGCGGTGAAGCTATCAGTAAGGATACCCACAGAGCTTATGTGGACGCTTCCTGTGGTAACAGGGACCATCACGCTGTGTGATGTGCAGTTGGAGCGCTCGGGGGCTTGCTGACTTCCTTCTGATCAAGTGACTGCCAGTTCAGATGGGGCCAGGAGACAGTCTGGGGGAAAGCAGAAGAAGTGGGGTTTCTTCCATCTCACCACGTCAGGTCATGGGTCTCTGGTAGGTGGGACCTGCAAGTGAGGACAGGAAAGTAACAGGAGAAGTAGGTTCTCCAGGTAAGGATTCACTGTAGGGCCCATTATCAACCAGATTTGTCTGGATAGGGACAGTTGTCTGTCTTGTTGACTGGGTCAGGACCAGAGAGGAAGCTGAACCTACCTGCGGTCACAGAAATATCTTGCTGTAATGCGCTATTGGAGCCCTAGGGGCTCGCTTACTAACTCCATTGTGACCAAGTGGCTGCCAGGTCCAGGGAAACTGGCAGGTCTTAACCTCTTAACGACCCATTACCGAACGTGGGTGTTACCGGTAAGTGTTTGTACTAGTAATAGTACAAGGGAAGGGTTTAAAGACACAGGTACAATTACTTACCATAAATGGGGTTAGAAAACCAAGAAAAAGGCTGGCACGGCGCTATTATGGAGAGAGTCTTCTGGCAAGTTTAAATTGTTTATCCAAAACTGTAAACGCGTTGCGGGGAACACCCTTCTTCAAGCACAAATGGAAAAGCTAATCGTTGCGCACTGGATCCATTCAGTGCTGGCGCTCCAGACTGAATGGATCCAGCGCCAACGATTAGCTATTCCATTTGTGTTGAAGAAGGGTGGTTCTGCCCGAAACGCGTTAAATTGTGTTATTCCAAAACTGTAAAC
This sequence comes from Engystomops pustulosus, assembly GCA_019512145.1. Classification (NCBI taxonomy): domain Eukaryota; kingdom Metazoa; phylum Chordata; class Amphibia; order Anura; family Leptodactylidae; genus Engystomops; species Engystomops pustulosus. The sequence continues at coordinate 140,105,155 of CM033644.1, forward strand.
TTGCCAGAAGACTCTCTCCATAATAGCGCCGTGCCAGCCTTTTTCTTGGTTTTCTAACCCCATTTTATGCTTGTGACACCGGTTCAGCCTTGCATAAGGAGTATTGGCAAGCTGTTTGGCAGCTTTTTGGAGTATTTTACGCTCGATAAGCTATTAAGGTGAGCGCGATTCTCAGGGGGGGTACTGTCCATACCCTCCCTCTCTATATATCCTTGGCTATTTTTATTTCAATTATTTACTATTTCCCATTTATATTAGATAATACATGAGCGCCGTCCTCTTGTTTTGCCGCTTTTTTTTTGTTTCGTTATACAATTACTTAACTGCATTTAGGGAGCGTGATGACCAGCCAAAAGCTGGTGCTTTCATGGCCAGGAATTTCTTCCAGCGCCAACTGGGCTCCAACACTTGCCTAACACCAGGTGCTGCCACCAGCCATGTGGATGGACTTGAGTCTGTAGTCAGTGTAGTATTCGTGTTCCCATGATTTGGATTAGGGCTTCAAATTCCTTAAGCACTCCCAGTCACCCATTAGCGCCCCACATCGCAGTGTGAGCTGGTCATGATTTCAATCAGTGGAGGGATCCTCTGAAGGATGTCCAGCTTTGCATCAGGCCATAACAGAGACAGCTGACAGTATAATTAACTGCACTATATTAGTAATGCACCGTATTGTACCAAGAGATCATGTGATCTCATGTCTCTTTTGGGACACTAAAATATTATAGATATAAATTGTATGTAAAATAAACAAATGTGTAAAAATAAAACACAATGAGCTTTAGATTCAACTAATTTCTATAGAACATTTTCTTTAACAGCTTCAATAGAGTTCTACTGCATTATGAGCTATAGTGCACAGGCATTCTGTGACTAGGCAGGCACAGAAAGAATGTGTTCTTTCCTTTTTTTTTCTATTTTCATTTGAAACCCCTACATCCGCTTACCACCAATTTTTTTTCATATCGTGTTTATTTCTCATACCTCCCAAAAGCTATAGTTTTATTTTATGTTTCTGTTTACAGTGATGTGTGTTTCGGGATAGTTAACAGCGTGACAAATTGTGCTCCTAGTGGAACTATTTAAAAGTTCCCCAATCAAAGTTTCACAAATCAAAGTCATAAAGGAAACTTTTCCTAATGCACATGCTGTATAGTACAGCCAGAATCACACTGCAAATCCATCATGCTGCAGGATATTGAAGGTGCTACAGCTGGTCAAGGCTTCTAGTAACTGGTACAAATAATGTTATAAGAAAAATATAATTAAAATCAAGCCATAATCTAAACCATAGTTCTTGTGTGATGTAGAACAACTTGCCGTACTTCCGTTACGTATTTCACTTTCGTTGGGAGTTTCTCTGACTATTCCTTAGTTAAGCCCTTCTGCATTAGCCACCTTCCCTGTTTGTGCGCTCATGTCGAGACAGTATCTTGTTTACCCAAGAAACAGACAGATTCTGTACTCTGCTGGAGTGTTCGCTTTGAAGAGAGGGGAGATCATGTAAAGCTGTAGGAAAGTCTTGTTTGGTGAAAATCTGTGGATGCAGAATTCTCCTGCAAAGAATAGGGAGGTAGAGGGTCTCAAATGTCCCTTTTCAGTCCCTCTACCCCAGTATGTGATTCTACATAACTTCACCATCACTTCCTGCATTATTGTCATATTCTCTTCTGCAGCCTCCACCCCTTCCGGCTCTGGAACACTGGGGAGATAAATAAATCTGTTACGCCAGAATACTGGAGTATTTGCTACTGAAGTGCAGAGGTGCCACATTGGTTCAGGGTGCCAGATTTTTAGGCAGTTTTCAGATTTGACAACACGATATGGGCTTTCTCTCTGTTTATTTTGAAAAGGGGAATCCCATACCACAAGTTGGAGTCATACTCAATGCATGGCTTACAAGAGGCCTAGGGGCATGATGTGGGACAAACTATCTTTATTCCCAAAAGATATAGACCACCAATTGTGGACAGCATTTTTGTTGCATCTCAATAGCCGTGTAGGGAACTGGGTTTGGGCAGATAAGAGGCCATAATGTAGGTCAGAAAGAAACAAACTCCTTATGGAGATTTCACTCTTGTAAAGACGGACCAAGTCTTATAGATAATCAATTTCACTGGCATTCATTAGAAGTTTGCTGCTCTCTCCCTACTGGACAAAAGGCATGACAAGCAACAGGTAAGGGGAGAGGTACCAGGAATTTAGAAGATACAACACACCATCATATCCATTTAATTCACGTTAGACTAGGACTAATTATGGTAAATTGAATAAAAGGTGACAGATACATAAGAGACATATAAACAAAATACATTTTGTTCTTCAATCATTTATGTAGATATAAAATGTATAAAAGCATGGAAAATCCATTAAATATTTCTATTTATGTACAATTAATGTCATTCACTGGTTATCTACAGGTAAACTTGATGATGAGGCAACATCTGTGATTTAATAAATAATATGTACATAAGGTTCAACAAACTGAATTACAAACATAAGAAACTGCAAAAAGATATGAAAAATATGAAATATGTACAAAATAATCCTAAACAAAGACTGTAGTTTTTTGCACAAGGACACATGTTGATGTTTAGTACTGTTCCCTCTTGAAATGCTTCAATCCACCTAGAAGAGAAAAGACAAAAAGGAAAGGTCACTTAGTTCTCTTGGGACACTGTCTTGACGTGTATATATAGGTGCTAGATACACAGGGCATGTGCAAATACAACTGATATAGAATATGTCTAATAATAGGTTAATAGTAGTCTGGATTTGTAACATATTTTAGTGGAAAGTTTAGATTTCATGAAATTAAACAAAATCAGGATAGGAGCTTTTACTTTATACGCTACATTTTAAAAAAAAAAAAAAATAACATTTATAGATACAACCAAATATTGTATGGCTTGTTGTTCATGTGGTAGCGTATGTTTATTCGGTAGAAGCCGAGGTACCTATTTTATCCACAAATAACTGGAAAACTTATTGACTGAGTATAAACCATGGTGGGAAATTCATTGGTCACAGCCTCACCAGGATAGAAATGCCCTTTAATGATCAGGCAGCATATCTCTGCTTATGGGGTTTCATGGTGATGTTTAACACAAAAATATCATTACCCTTTCCTTCACAATTTTCCTCCGTTTTATTACAGTTTTAGATCCTATCAGGGATGGTCAGTATAAGATTCCAGAGTGTGAGTGGGGACTCTCTAAGCAGACACATTATGAACCATCTAGTTCTGTGACCGGAGTGTTCTGTGGTTTATTACTACACTTTTGCTGAAAAGGATATTTCACAAGTGGCGTTTAAACCCGTTTTTGAAACACATGCATTTTTTCCTTTTTAATTAGATAATTGGAAAAACAGACAAAAATGGAAGATGATTTCAAAAACGGATGCTTTTTTTAACGGACTGAATAAGTATGACTAAAATGTGTTCAAAACGCAGTGTGTGACACCACCCTTAAGATGCTCATCACTCACATGACCAAGATAAATTTACACTTCTGTTAAAAGGATCTTAAGCTACCAAGCACAACAGCTATACAATTTAATAGGCTTTTTTCAATGATTCTGGCATAGCTGGAATTATAATTCTCCCCCAGCCAAGGTCAATATTTTTCAGCTCATTGTTAGATGGGCAGTGCCATTCTACTGCTCAACCATCTGACAATAGAGAGCCAATTTGAATAGTTTGAACGGCTATTTCAGTACCCAATATGCTAATTAGGTTCTATACTATCCGATTGGGGGGTCCTTGGCACAAAGCCAACAGTCTGGCTCTTCCCATCAACAGTAAAGATCTGATATAATGTATCCAAATTCCAAAATGTGTGAAGAGTGGTTAATGGAGGGTGTGACAGGTCCTCTGAAAACCTAAAATGGTTAATAGGACACAGTTTGTAAATATAGAAGAAAAATCTTAGTTATTCTAAGATAACATCCTTTCAATAGTGTGCACATCCTCGCTCTGAAAGCAAGAATAAAGTGTTTTTATGCAGTAGATGAATGACTTATTTTCATTGCCATCTTCCTTTAGTACGTGAATGGTGAATCCCGAAGAGGGTTGGCTCTCAATGCTGCAATGTCCTAAAATTATCCAAGACATCTCCATGTAAGAATGTGCATCATGTGTATCCATAAAGTAACAATACCAAGTGTTCCAGGTGAACCCTGAGACTGTAAAAGGATGCAACACTAACATTAATTTGAACATGTCATTCAAATTAGCCTACCCAAAATAAATACAGGCGTCCCCTACTTAAGAACACCTGACTTACAGACGACCCCTAGTTACAAACGGACCTCTGGATTTTGGTAATTTCCTGTACTTTAGTCCTAGGCTACAATAATCAGCTATACCAGTTATCACAGGTGTCTGCAATGAAGCTTTATTGTTAATACTGGCTCATATGACAATCCAACATTTTTAAAATCCAATTGTCATAGAGACCGAAAAAAAATTTGCCTGGAGCTACAATTATAAAGTATACAGTTCCGACTTACATACAAATTCAACTTAAGAACAAACCTGCAGAACATATTCTTGTAGGAACCCGGGACTGCCCGTACTTCATAAAAATTATGATTAAAAGGATTACCCTTTTCCTAGCAGGGTGCAGTCACACATTCAGTTTTTCGATGCAGTTTTTGATGCCCAAACCTGGAATGGAATAAAAGTAGGAGGAGGAGGAGAAGCACCTTTTAAACCGATTAAGGAGACAGCCCTTTCCTGTTTTAAATTTCCATTTTTCACTCCCCACCTTCAAAATCTATAATGTTTATATACATTTACAAAAAATTAAAACCTCCTGTACTAATTTTTTTATTTTGACATTTTGGCACTAATAACTTTCTCATACTCGTGTATGGAGCTGTGTGGTTGTGTAATTTTTTGCAAACTTTTGATGATGTTTTAAATGATATTATTTGTATGACTGTATGACCTTTTGATCACTTTTTATAGATTTCTTTATATTTTTCAAAACGGCAAAAAAGTTGCATTTTCAACTTTGGGCGCTATTTTCCAATACAGGGTTTAATGCAGTAAAAAAAAACGTTATTATATTTTGATAGATCAGGCATTTTCGGATGCGTCAATACCTAATGTGTTTGATTTTTACTGTTTATATCAGTTCTAGGGAAAGGGCAGGGCGATTTGAATTTTCAGGGTTTTTTTTTTTCCTTTTTTATTTTTACCATTTTTCAGACTCCCCCGCGTAATTTAACCCTAGGTTGTCGAATTGATCCAGTATAAAGGGATTTTCCACCTCATTCATTACAATGTGCTGATAGCACATTGTAATGAAAGAGTTAAAACAGTCGGAAGACCAGAGGCTGATGTCACGGGCAGAGACGATCCTCGGCAAGATGGCGGCGCCCATGCGCCTGTTAATTATTTGTCTCAACCCATTATCATCCACACCTGCTTTTGGCTTCAAAAACTGCATCTGAAAAACTGAACGTGTGGATGCACCCGCCATAGTTCCTGACATATGCTGAGTCCTGAATTCATTGTTCCTTGCACTGCCTGGCTTTCTGTCCTGATTGACAGGTCTCAATGCTAGGACAATACTGCTGGTATGGGCTAGTACTTAGGGATGTCGGCCAATATTCAACTCCATACAGAAATAGCTACTTTTCTTTCCCCTGCAGCTGCTGTATGAAATGCTACACAGTGACGTACGTTCTTCATGCTGGTGCTCCCTGCATTGTTCCAACAGAGTGCACCATTTTTTTCTTGGTGCACCATGGGGTGTGCGACCCACTTCTGTCAGACTTTGAATGTTAAATAGCCGGAACGCTCATTTCAGTACGAATTTTGTGTTGGTCGGGTATAGTACAATGTGTGCCACAATTTAAGTCTTGGACAATTCTTAATACATGAAAGCAAGCCAGTTTTCAACTTGAAAGAACGTTCAAGGTCCGACAAGAGAACTGGCGCAGGGGCTTTAGGGAAATCTGGGCCTGTGTTGCTGGCTATATGAGAAATCAACCTTACTCCCAACCCCCATGTGAAAATTCTCTTCAGCCGGTATTAGCCATGAAATAAGACAAATATAATGATGAAAGAACATTCTTTGTTAATTTTATCATATTTGGTGAATTTTTTTTCATAAGACTTGTTAGTAGGTATCAGAAAAGAGTATATAAAAGAACACAGTCTTACCCTCGCTAGCAGCATACGTGTATAAAACTTTGTTCTTATGACAAACCACAGTTGTTCCAGGGCTTTTTGATCCCCTTTGAATCTATGCAGTAACCACTCATAGTGGGAATCTTCTGTATGGCCGACACCTGAGTAGAATAGCATGCAAGAGTTAGGAAGCACCACAGCTTTCACACACAAAGAATTCGTGTACCCAGTTACTATAATGGTCCAGTAAAATTCCAGTTTTACTGTGTTATATCTTGTTAATGGCAAGGAGGCTCACAGATGTCTGCTTTTCACTATAATCATTTAAGGGAATCTGTCACGCTGTTGAGGGCACCATGTGGTGTGTACTACTGACCACACAGGAAGCAGCAGGAGAAGTAAAGAGGAAAACGGATGGTGGGCCGCTCACCACAGTCCAATTCGGTCCTCTGGTACATATGCATGTACCAGATGTCCCAAATTGTTCTTTGTTACATTTCTTTCCATAGCCACTATAAAAGAAAAGAAACCTTTATACAAACATACACTAGAGGCATAAAATGCAAAACAAAAAGACTCATTCTTCTGTGCCTGACAGTGATTCAGTGAAGTCAGAGTAGTTCCCCTCGGCTTCACTGCCTTTGTGCTATACGTGCCCACATGGGCAGTGCAGCTGGGTGTCCTGCGAGCAGCTTCACTGCATCAAATGCAGCACTGAGACACTGGACTGTATTTAAGCATGTTTTTTTGCAGACATGAAGTGGAAAAAATAATAGGTTATTAGACACCAAACCACCGGTCCAAAGGCTTTATAAAGGCAACTCCTTAAAGTAGTCATCAGTTTTGACCACTGAAAATTGTAGGTAGCAATCTTGGAGAGTTGTCAATCACACATTTGCATGTGTTGCAGCAGCAGGACTGTAGAAATGCAATAATTTGCAGAACCACTGCTACAGAAGTGATTCACAGCAGAGTTCAATGAAGAGATCTCACACACCAAGTGTCTGAGTCCAGCTACAATCCTGGAATATTAAATACGTTTTTCACAGTCCAGCTGCTTCTGACAACAACACAGTTATTGTCACATTGGTCAAAATGTTGACAGATACCCTTAAACTGTTATCCGAGCGCAGTAAAATAGTCCAGGCAGGTAGAGAGTTTGCCCTGCTATCAGCACTGCAACAGTGGTCTCATTAGACCAGCTCCAAAAAAACATCTGATTTTACATAAGAAAGTGCTGCGAGCTGTGCTAATTTCTGTAGCTTCTACAGCATAAATGCAGTATTATAACCTGATCATTAAAATAAAGGAGATCATTATGCAAGGAAATGGTGGGGTGTGCCCTATAGTCTATATGACCAATTGATTTACTGGCAATTTCACACTTCAATACAGTTTCCAAGTGTCACAAAAAAACTTACTTTGAGAGCTGCAGGAATTTCTTTTGCTTCCTTCCAGATGGAATACTATGGAGCACGGATGAAAGTGCACTAGAAGGGGACTTGTGGTTTGCAGGCGAGCCAGTCTTGCCATGCGTTGGCCATCTAGGTAAAATTAAAAATTGTGGTTAAACATTAGACTATACTATACCATATATTGTAAAGTTGTTATATGTTGAAGTCATCTTGCAATTTTACTGAGATTACTCAGTTAATACGTCCCTGTTAGGAGGATGATCACAAATAGTGAAAGGTTCATAATAACAATGAAAATATTTAAAGGGGTTGGTCAGACATTTTAATTAAAGTCCTATAGAAAAAAATGGGAACAGCAGCTCTTTCCGGCTCTGCTGTTTATGATAAGCGAACAGCAGGTCATTCTGGTGGTGGGTGCTGGCCCCTTCCGATCAGATATTGATGGCCTATCCTTTCAATTGTTCTGGCTAATAGTTGAACCTGGAAAGAGCCAAAATAGGCTCTGAACAGTACTGTGGAATGAGCCAGAAGGGCTAGGGGGGGGGGGGGGGCAAAAGAAGTTCTCCTGCACAGCCTGTGAAGCTGCAGCACAGAGGGGGCTCTGTAACACCCCCAAGCCCTTATGACAAGTTAGTGTAATTCAAAAAGATGATTTTTTTACATCCACTCCACTAGAGACCCTTACAAGCCCAAAGTTACAAATGTTTCAACTAGTGTAAGACTATGCTACATTATAGTCATAAATTGGGATTTTGAAAAAACTCCAGTCCCCACCCTGTGTAGAGAAAAGTTTGAATTAGTCGTAAATATGATTTTTGTGCAACTTTCAACACCTCATATGCCAGTGACGCAGTGAGACACCTATAATAAATCTACCATCACACTGTTAAAGATCAGCTAAATGACAAGCCTGAGAGTCTCACACAGATGCCCGGGTGTTACTGAACAGATAGTCACACTCCAATGATATCATAGTGGAGGCACGATCTGTCCCAAGAGGCGACACCGCAGTTAACTGGTGTTAACATCAATGAATGGTGTTGGCACCGATTGTGCTGTGTTTGGGTTTCAGCGGTGGGTGTTTGCTGCAGTATACAGCATTGTGCATACAGCCTGTGAGCCCTCTTCATACAGCCAATGCCACACCATGATGTAACGTATGTTCAGGTGTGGAATGGTTTATATCACATTTCATGGGAATATGCCTTTTTACACCTAAATAACATGGTTATGTTATATATAATTGTTTCCCCTAAATCCCTCCTTATGCAATCCCTTCCCTCCTTGGTTGAACTTGATGGACAAGTGTTTTTTTTCAACCGATAAACTAAGATCTATGAATATTCTGTCTATTAAACCATATTAAAAAAAACAAAATACGTCTACATAAGTGATAATTACTGGCTACCATACCTTGTTTCTGGAGTCTTGAAAGCAGTATCACACACCCGTGTAGATGGTTCTTCAGATATTCCAGCTATACTTGTTTGTTGAGCAGGCACCTGACACAAATCTAGAAGCAAATATTGAACATACAGTGTAACCAGCCGGGAACACTAAGGAACGGTAAATTGTATTACCGTCATGTTCCTAAAAAATATACCCTACAAAGAAAGGGGGAAGTTCCCCGAAAAGCCACATAATGTGCTTTTTCATCGCAAACTGCCTTGCCCAGTGGAGCTACTCTGCCTGTTGGGTCAACCCACAAACTTTTTATGGCTAGGAGCCAAGATAATAAGGACTATAGGGGAGATTAATCAAAAAGTGTCTGAGAGCAAAACTGTTCTAGTGCTCATGGCAAACAATCAGAGCTCAGCTTTCCCACAGTGCGTTATAAAATTAAACCTGAGCGTTTGATTGGTTTCCATGAACAACTAGAACATTTCTTACCTCAGACAACTTCTAATAAATCTCCCCCCTTGTGTACCAGATTACTGTCCTATGCAAGGGTGAAGCTATGTATTATCACTACGTGATGTGACCATGGGACTTGCTGTCTATTGTTACGTATGAAATATGAATTGATGCTTTAGATACAACATTTATTATTGAAGTTTGAATAAAGACATAAGAGGGTTAAGGGAAGACTATGGACACTCTAGCACTACTAATTGCAAGAGTCTCCATAGGGTATTCCATAGAGTTGTTTCAGAATTTCAGATTACTAACACTTATTCTTGATACAAAACCAATACTTTACCAAAAATGTAGTGCTGGTATTATAGAATATGAAGATAATATTAGGAGAGTAGCATTGGGGACTATCTCTCTCTCTCCGCATATATAGGTTATTATTACATAAGTCAATTTTAAGAGACTACAACGACTACTGATTGAAAATCTGGGACAACTATAAAAGTTTGGAGTTGGCGTCATGCCTGAATTATTTCGTTCAGCTTGCTACAGTCTAAACTTTATTTATGAAACTAAGAACACACTTTTCCCACATGATCTGCAGTGATGTCTTTCGCCAGGTCCAGAGTGAAAATTCACATAGTGCAGACCATGCACATGGTGCTTGCTCATCAGGGATCCAGAACTTGGGCCTTTGATCTCAAGTGTATTATCTCCTTGCTCTTTCAAGGTTCAGTCTAAGGTAACAGGTGTAGGGTTATTGGTTTAAGGTGATCATGTTGAATTCTTTCTTCCCCAAAAAATCACATGTAATTCCAGTTCTTTGGGCCCTGCTAAGCGTGACCTTGGGTGAATACAGCGATGATCATCAACTATCTGTTGCCAAACCGCATAAATTAATCGAATCATTTATATAAATCAAACAAGTATCCACAGACGAACATATTTGGCCTCAGAACTTGCCCTGAGTTTATAATACTAAAGTTGGTAACTACAACCACTATTTTATTAGATAAAAAAAAAAAATAAAAAAAAAAAAAAAAAACACTGTGACCTCTTCCTGACTTTTAGTAGGATTCAAGGTAATTTTCTTTTTGGCATAGCCCATCTTTTATAGACATGTAGAATTGCTTCGAGCCACGCACTCTTTTCAGTGGCGGCATTAGAAAGAAGAGAAAAAGAACATTGCTTAGTATTGGGTTTCATAAAAAAAAATTCTATTAAAACTTTAATGTGGATAGGTATCATCCGCCTCTAACTTATTGTAAAGATGTATTTTGATGAAGCTCATCTGCAATGCTTGAAGTATTTATTTACACGGGGATTCTCATGTTATTTTATTTCATAAGATTTCCTAAATATGCAATCTCGTAACAGACAATTTTGAGGATTACCCGGACCTAAACTAGTACTGTGTAATGCTTCATTTTTCTCTGCAGAGGTGCTGCGGAACACTTATGCCAATGTCTTCCCCAACCGCAAGCAGCACAATGGGAATAACTCATTACCAAGGAACTGATCAATACAAGCCAACTCACCAGTTTATAAAAGCAACATTTATAAAGGATTTTTCTAGGTTACCAACTTTGATCTATAAAAAAAAGTACTTTGTTCTACAATTGTGCCCACTAATCTTAATGTATGACTGGAAACAATGGAAGTCTATAGGTGTATTCTACAGTAGTCGTCATGTTACATTGGCAGACAAGACATCATTAGCAATAGAAGTATGACACCTCATGCGCCTCCACTATTAACATATAGAATATAGACAGCTTATTACACCTCCGTATTCAAGAGAATGCCATAGAAAATCTCCAATATTTAAAAATGAACGGCTGCAGACCATTGCTCATCAAAATGAAATTGTGATGCCGTCCTTTAAAGTTGTTCTCTTTGGCTTTTCACAGTAAGTAGTAAACCAGTATATAGTAACCTGGCAACAAAATAACGGATCTCTCCAACACTTTCTTATTTAGTCCTTCTGGTAGGCCCTGGGTTTGGCTTCCTCACCTTGAAGAGTCAAACATAATTAATATATAGTGTTCACTGACGTTTTGAAATCTATATATTGTTTAATGAAAATACTACCTTATACCACCAAAGAAGCATGTTGTTTAAGTTTATACATTCCCGATGTGACAGAGGGGTTGTGTATAACAAAGCATCATTTAACTAATTGACAAAAGTTATCTTGCGTTAGTGTGCATAGCGTAGAACATCATAACATATTAACGGTAATGGTTTCATCTAAATACTAAATAGAATGCATATTTAAAAATCAATTAATTCAATACTATAAAAGTGTGTTTAAGTTGGGTGACAGTAACAACGAGGTTCAACACACATTGGGTGCAGTGGGGTTATTGTATCCACAAAAACAATAAGCAAATATAAAGTTAAATAAATGCTGTTCTGCTCTCGGTTACGATATGTACATAGGGTACTATGGCCTATGTCAAGAGCCGCTTCCTCAAGCAAGTTTCATCTGGCAACTTACCAGAAAAAACATTGCCGGCTGCAATCCGACCTTCAGGACAGCGTTCATCAAAGTCCATCTTAGGAAACCTGAGCAAGCATAGTTAAAATAATATGAGGGCCAAAGTACAAAAAAAACTACAAAAACTAGAAATTAATACAGCTCACATTAAAATTGACCTGTATTCATAAATGAAATGGCGAAATACAGAACTTTCTGACAGTATTCAATCAATTGTAGCATGTCAGCACAGATCATTCCCACAGAAATCAGCCAAAGTCTCATGCAAACGACCAATCCATGGTGCGCATCCCGTTTTTTGCAGCAATCATCGTGCCTGGAAAAAATTGGCATGGTGTCACCCATATGCAACATAAATAGCTGGGTTTTAGACACAAAAAAACAAAATACAAAATTAAATAACTTTGTGTGGCCCTTTTGGTTTAAAAAAAAAAAAACGGTTTGTCCATGAGGCCAAAATCAGCTTGTCTGAGTATATGGATACTATTGGTAAAGGTGAAACAAACCCCCAAGACAACACCACGCACTTCTCAGTAGCATTTATTACAGTTATGTTTCCATTCACCTATTGAGACACAAAAGTAGTAAGAAGCTGCTGTGGTAGGTTCGGCTAATCAAATTTCCTTGACTTAAGTTGAATCAGAGTAACCACCTCATAAATGCAGAAAGTTTTGGCAGATTTTGGTTTGAAGCATTAAGGACTGAAGTAGTCACAACACCAGAAAGGACAGTGCACCAGCTATATCTTAGAGAAACCTCATAGATCATTAATTCTCAGTAAGGTCTTTCACATCGGCTTTATTTGGGGCTGTGTGCTCAGTGCTTTCTATTTGCTCATGCTCAAGGCTGGTTCATCCACTGTGTAGGACCTGGAGCCTTTTTGGTCGTTCAGAATGATCAAAGAGTACAGTGCGGGGGGGCGTGGCCTGCTACCGCATGGAGAACGGACGTGGAGCCTTAGCTCCCGCTCCTGTAGCCAACCTACAGTCCATTATCCACTATGAACGGACCCTCCGCCACTCACATACCTCCACCGAACCCGGGATCCCGGACTACGTCCCCGGCGCCCTTTTGAGATGGAGCGCTTTCTCTCACGTCACGCGGGCATAAGGGTCCCGCGGGCGGGGCGCTCGAGTCTCCCCCGCCGCAGACACGCAGCTCCGCAAACACCGTAGGGAGCAGAAGCAGACCGTGGCGCCGCAGCTCCAAGGGCCTGAACCGACTCCATCGCCGAGGCGCCAGAAGTCGGGTTTAAGGACAGTTCACCCGACCACGTGCAGCACAAGTAAGTGCAACCCACCTGCGCAGCCGCGAAGTCCTTCCCCCACCAAAAGGCACAGGCCCTCACATGTGCCGCCATCACACCGCAGGGGCCCAGACAGATGCGGGACGGGTATGTCACAAGCAACAGAACCCCTAAGGGCCAAAAATAAAGCCACCAGGAGCCCGTTAAGGTGGAAAATCTCCTCCACCCCATGTGCCACTCGCCACGCCTACTCCTCTGTGGGCTAAAAGTTTGGGGAAACCACCCGCCCACAGGGATGCCTCCCCCTCCCCCAGAGACAACAAAGAAGACCCAGGCCTCAGATGGCGCTCCACGCTTTCACATAGCACCTCTGGGGACTGGGTCGGATCCCTGGAACGAAGGACCTGACACCACCCCCCCTCCCTCACAGCCTGGGATCCAACAACACCGGGCCTCACCGGTTTGAAACCGCATAACACTATGATTACCCGCCAATCACTACCTCTCGTACTCATGTCAGCTGACTTGCAAAGTGTGCTTCACAGTTTACCTACTAATCAAGATTTCAGAGAAGAATTGGTGGAAGAAGTAAAAGATACATCCGCAACTGAATTAACTCGTTTAGGATGACCTGCACTCCCTAGTGAACAGATGGGAAGGGCTAGAGGGGGGCTCATGATACACAGAGAACCTAGGTGGCCAACGCTACGGTGAATCCGTGGTGGACCAAACCATAGCTTACGTGACATGACCGTAACATTGAAGATTCTCGACAACGCGGCAGACGCAATAATACAGGGTGAGAGGTTGGTCCACAGAACCCAAGGGCCCTGAGAGCGTCCAAAACAATCCTGGAATCTTCTTGAAACCCCCATTTTGGATGAGCAGAATCGCCAGGATCAAATTCGACAGAGCCATCGAGCTTTGGGGCCGAGAAGGCTCAGCGCAAGACCCAGGGACATTATCTGCTTGTCACAGACTATTGAGCTAAGGATAAGAATATGCTTAAGCTAGAAGACAGGACTTGTGTACAAAAGGGGCCTCCATACAAGTCTACGCAGATCTATAATGGATATACCCTGCATAAAAGGAGCCAACTGAAACCGCTTCTGTCCCAGCTCAGGAACGCGGGACATTTCCCATACAGATGGGGCTTCCGACTTCGCCCTGCGCGCCCTGCACACTGGACAGACAATCCCGTTATCATCCATACACAGATAGGCATGGATTCTGGCAAGGCCCTGGGCCTCAGTCCCCCGGGACATTCCGGATTGGGAGATCATATTCCACCGCCAGCTCCTTCCCCCGGCGTGGAACACGGTACAGAAAAGAGAAGCGCCTCATCTCCAAGAAACACCTCGCACAAGATCAAAACAGCTTAAGCTCCCAGCTTAGACGATAGCATCCATTGCTACCATTATGTCACAAAAAATGGCTCTCTACTCCTCCATCTAGAAGCCTTTTGGTGGAGAGTTCAGGTTTTTGCACGTCCGGATTAGGTGCTTACGGGGAGGTTGCTGAGGTGACTGTCCTAAATCCCTTTAATTTTCATTTTCTTTCCACAACGTCTAAATTGCCAAGGAGGATCTATTCTCCCTTTTTTGTAGTCCCTACATATCGACTACCTGTTGTGGCTATCTTTGGCCGGTCTGAGAAAGCTGAGGAGGGGTGTATCTTCTTGGCTCCAGCACGGCCTAAAGATGCCCCCACCGATCACGTTGCCAATAGGCACATATGGTTATGTTATGCAATGTGTGAAGTTATTGTTGTAGATGGTAACCCTACCCTACTTCCCTTCTGTATTCTCCCCAAGGGTATCGCTAGGTAAGCCAGTGAGGCGACCCTACCTACAAGTGTTACACTATCTTTGATCCATACGAGGGCCTTAAGTAAAGAAGTGACTTTTTTATCGGTTCACACCCACTTATTTTTCAGCATGGTTTTTAAGTTTCTCACCCTGGAATGTTAAGGGGCTTAATTCCCACGCTAAAAGGGTTAGCCTTGACAGAAATGAGGAAGTCGAAAGCAGATGTAGTATCTGACAAGGACACACTTCGATGCATCTGGTTCCTGCTCTTTGTAAGGGAATATATCCCACATCCTATGTGGCATCGGGGAGAGAAACAAGGGGGAGAGTAGCCATACTGACAGGCTGCCTCATGTCCCCTTCAGGTTTTTGAGAATGTAATATCAGACCCGAAAGGGAGATATCTTATTGTACAAGGTACACTACAGGGTACACCGCTCATTCCTTTGTAACTTATGCACCAAACAAAGGCCAAATCCGCTTTTCTGAGGCAAGTATTGATCCGTCTCTCAAAACTACCCCGGGAACGCACTACTAAGGTGGGAGATTCAACCTGCCATTCCCCCACAAGGGATTAGACAGCTGTTGTAAGGAGGCCCCCCACCTGGCACCTTGGGGTCTATGACCAGGGAGGAATTAGAAAGCTCATCGACTTCATGGACTTGTATGATCTCTGGAGGGTTGACAATCCAAGAGATCGTTCATTTTCCTTTATTCCCCACCGCATGGTACACATACAAGGATAGACTACCCTATTCTATTGGAACCATACATTCCTCGACTCATGCGCAAAGCCACCTTGGGTCCCCATCACATGGTAGACCATGCCCCGCTAACGTAGAAACGGCCAGATAATTTTGCCGTAACGCGAGCATTGTCACTGGCGATGAATGAGGTCACTATTAAAAAACACGAAGAGAGGGGAGCGGGTGGAGCAGCCATCACTGAATTTTCAATCTAATGCCAATGATGTGGCTCTACCAGCACTGTGGAGGCCCATAAAATGATGGTGCGGGGGCAGTGCATTCTCTCTAGCACTGCAATAATAAAGGCAGATAGGAACCAGCCAACAAGAAAACTCAATGACCTCCGAGCCTTTTAAAGCATTAGCAGACAGCACTAGCAACAGACCCTTCCAGCCAGTCTCCAGCGAATATTGAGACAAGAGCCAAACTTAAAGAACTGGCCATGTGCCACGGCAAAAAAAATTGTTTATATACTCCAAACAAAAGTATACGAAAAGGGGAATAAAGCAACCACACAAACTGGCTAGGACAGCTGTGAAACTGAAGCCTCCAAAACACAGGCACACTCTAAGACGCGCGGACGGTTATATAACCTATGACCCGAGGAGAATGGCAAATATTTTTAGAATACTACTCTAAACTTTATCACCTACCCGACACAATACCTCAAGACCAATGACCTAGAGGACACCCGCTCTAGACACGTCTACAGGGAATGCAATCTCCCACGCTTACCGACGGCGCGCTGACCGCTATTAATTCCCCAATAGATGCGACGAACTAGCTGAAACCTGAATGAAAAGCACTTCCTGGAGGCAAGTAGCCTGGCCCAGACGGTTTAACTTAACTTACTATCAGACAAACGTCCATCCTGACTCCTATTTACTTCCCCTATTTAATACTTTCGTAGAGGGCTCCCCAAGTTTCAAGGCAAACATGACACATTCGGAATTACTTGATTCCCAAAAACGAAGAAGTCACACAGACTGTTCTAACTACAGGCCCCATAGCATTGCCTGAATTTCGGACTATAAATTATGTACCAAAATATGGCCAAAGGTTGATCATATGGCTCCCGCAAATAGTTTCATAAAGACCAAGTAGGCTTGATGCCATTTGTTTGTAGAACAAGGGGGGATAACACTAGGCGAACTATTGACTGTATTGATGTATGTTAACAAAAGCAAAGGGGGAGCCATGCTGGACGCCGAAAAAAAAGCGTATTGACCGCTTTAGGTTGGCATCCGGTTCCGGGCCCTACGGGCCTAGGGCTGCAGGGCCCCTTTAGCGGGCTGTGGAAACTCTTTATACAAATCCCTCAGCCCACGATAAAACTGCCCCCACTACTCATTTACCCAGGCTTTCGCATCATAACGACAAGGCAGGGCTGCCCCCCTATCCCCCTATTACTTGTTGTCTTATGATAGAACCCCTAGCCGCAGCTATCAGGAGGAAATCGGAAAATAATTAAGGGGTCATGGTAGAGATAGAGAGTTTATTTTAAATTATCCTTGGTCGCGGGATGATGCCTCTATTAACACTAACACAGCCCCATACCTCACTCCCTAATCTCTACGACCACTGGGACACCCATAAGGGAAACTGTCAGGATACAAGGTTTAGTATAAATAAGACAGAAAAAGCCCATTCCAATAAATATCCCCCAGACTCAACTGACAGCCTTTGCTCTAACTTTAACTTTTAAAATGCAAACCCGATCACTACGTATCTGGGGATCCAAATCCAACCACATCCTATAGGACTCATACTCTCAAAAATCCCCAAATTATTTGAAACTTTTAAAACAACTGAGTGGCTATTGGCACAAACTACTCTTTCTTTCTTTGCAGAATAAATGCAAGTAACAGAGGACCATACTTCCTAAATTAATGTATATTTTGAGACCTGCCGATTCCGGTCCCTCTGAACGGCATTGAGGTCACTCCAGCCTCCATGCTTCACATTATTATGCCGTCTCATAAGCGGCATCGATTAGCCCAGAAAACTCCTAATGCAGCCGAGAGACAGAGGAGGGTGGCAAAATCCCTGATCTGCTTAAATATATTGGGCAGCTCACCTACCGCCAGAATCCCAGCATGGTCAACACCTGGCCTACTCCAGAATGGATGGAAAAGAAAAAAAGTCTGGAGCGCCCCCTATACATACCACTCTTTCCTATGGGCGGGACATCTCACATACCACCCCTCTCCTTTACTTGGCCCAATGAATCATACTAGATCCATTTGGCACGTTGTGCCAAAACTTCCCTCTGGCCTCGGGAGCATTCCCCCAATGGACATCCTTCCTCTATAACCCGACCCTTACCACTAGTCTCCAATGGACAAATGACAGAAACCTGGCATAAAGCGGCTTATTAGATTTGCGGACATCGGCGGATTCCAGAATAGAGAATCCGCTAAGCTTCTCTATTTTAAGGAACACATTCTCACTCCCACCACCAGCTCAGTATGGATACTTGCAGATTAAAATCCTATATGCTTCCCTTACAATAACCAGGGTATCACTACCTACTCTCTTTTAAAGTATCTGTTAAAGAAGGGGTTCGAGCACCAAGGGATTAATATCAGCCATTTATGCCCGGCTTAGCAATCACTACCCCTGATCACAATACCCCAGCAGATTATATGCTAAAATGGGAAACCTTTTAGGTAGAAAAACTACCACCTACAGTCTGGAAGAGGGGATTTGGGACAGGGCAGCCAAGAATCAGCAGGTGTACGTACAAGGAAAATCAATATAAAATCCTTGTGTGGTGGTACACACCCCAGACTTACTGCACAGGATCTATCCGGACATAGCGATGCGTAGTTGGCGCTGTGATTATCAGGGTGCCATATACCACACATCTTTGGTCCTGTCCCCCAAATAGGTAGAACTGGGAAAATGGTAGGGTCGGTGTGGGTGATTAGATGATAGAAATCTACCTGGCGTAAAGCAGTAGTAGTAGTACCCTTAGACCCCAGTGTCTATCTTCTGAACTATACCTTCCTGAAAACATTGGGCAAGCAATCGCCTCTAATAATACTTTTACACCTCCTCACAGCGGCAAAACTGCCTAATCTCCTCGAATGGAAACACAGTAGTGTCGCCCCCTTCCCGAAAAGAATTATGTGTCTAAGGATACGGAGGTGCGTTACAATGGAGCCAGTTGACAGCCTTGTTGAACAACAGACTGGGAGAGTTTTAATCTAGTGTGGGCTCCATGGCGACGACTTCTGGAGAAGCAGAGACAATTCTCTGAGTAACAATGCTCTATCAAATGCCAAGAGATCTTTGATGGCGTATTAGGGATACATGACGGACACCAACTTCCCTTTGTGTTTTTACCCATTGTCCCGTGTATATCGTGTTCAGCCAACATGCCGACTGTTTACACTGTGATCTGTCTACGGTTTTTTTTTTATGTTTTATCATAATATACTATCCTGGCTGGATCAGGGATTATCCAGTCATTACTATGTTTACAATGCTATTTTTTGCTATGAAAACATGAATGTCTATAAAAAGGAAAAAAAAAATCAATAAAAAATACAGTTAAATTATAAAAAAAAAGAGTACAGTGCATCCACTGCCAGCGCAGACAGGTGGTTTACGTCATATCCTGTGGAGACACTAGTTCAAGTGGCACAAAGGTCAACCCAGCATCTCTGTTTCTTAGCCTATGGTGACAGCACTTTCCACCACCCCAAAACAAGACAGGGGACGGTTTTAGGGATGGTACCGGACCCTGGGCAGCTAACGGATCGTGTTGCCCACTCTCCAACCAGCAGGTTTCCTGGCTTAGAGTCCGGTTGTTGGTGTACTCATCTGCCAGGCCAGCTGTTTCCAAAGCTTCTCAGTCTTGTCATGAATGTGCTGCAGTAATTCATCCAGGCAATTCCACAAAAACAACTTGATGGCGATTTGCTCCTTCAGCAGCTGCTAGTCCAGCTGTCAGCAGACCTCCGCTGTAAACTCAAGAGCTTCTTCCGGGTCGGACTCTGGTCAGGTTGTACTGTCTGACCAGAGCCTGCTTGATATCCACGTTGGTCAGGGTGGTCTTGCTGGACAAACAGCCAAACCCATTGGTCTACATGTACGTGGTTCTGTTGACAAGTATTTTCAAAAGCAAGTAAAAAGGTGTCCAAAGTCAGTACCTTTATCCAGCAGGGGAAAGTCCTCAGTCCGCAGCTTTGGGACATGCTTCTCTGGTAACACTGGACTAATGTTCATGCTCCAGTTTTGCTTGCTCCCATCGTTCTGCAGCCTCCGCTTGCTCTTGCTCCACAGCAGCCATGAGTGTTTCGTATGCAGCATGGCCTGTAAACTGGTCAAGGCAGCTTGCAAGATGGCTGTTAAGCCCATCAGACCATATCCGTGGGTTCAATGTGGGAATGGCCACTAGCTCCTTGGGGAGTTTGGGCAGTGCTCCCCCTCGCCACCTCCACCATATGCGGTACTGCATCATCCCCAGTACTATCCACAGCTTTTCTTCCTTTGTTTCCATCGGCTATTCTTGCAGCTGTTGGTAACTAACACAGAACTGCAACTTGATGTACCTCACACCTTACTGTAATTGCACTCTGCCTGTGTCTTGTGCTGAATTGGTCTTAAGACCCCAAAACAAACACTCCTGTGGTAATCTGTGTCTGGGAGTATGAATCCCACACCGCTAGCCACCAATGTGACATTTTTGGACCCTAGGGGTATGAAAGGTCAATTAATTATCCTTCTATAGATACTCCCAGAGCGCACAGGTTCTGAAAGGTGCAGGAAGTGAGGTAGAGTTGTCCCCACAACCTCCGGATATGGCACAAGACATCACAACCTTGAATGGCTGAAAGACCCTTTCACTAGCCTCAGTGAAACAGAACCTTATCAAACTAAATAAGCCACTACCAACTCTCTTTTAGCAACGGGATTATATAGGAACGGTATTATATAGGGTGAGGAACCAACCGGGTAGCATGTATTTAACCGAAACACAGACATGGGGGTATGTGCTTCGAGATAAAAGAGCAACTCAGGTTAGATTAGCGATGGTAAAAGGTTTCCACAGGCAAAGATGCTGGGCACTGGAGGTGCTCCGATTAGAGTAGTTGCAGACACTACCCTGCATACCCATAGGAGAGCTCTAGGGACCTCATACCTAGCATCAGGTCCAGGGTGTGGAGGAGTTCTACCTTCTTGATGGGAAGGCATAGGGTCAGGGTTCTAATGGGAACCAGGTGAATCCCTGGATCACATTGATACCAAACGTAACCCATTTGCTTTGTTCTCATTCAGGGTTATTTATATCTCTTTTGTGTCCAAAAATGCTAGAACTTATTTAGGCACAGGTACCTTGCAGGCCAAAAACAGTACTTCCTTCAGAAATATAGCTTCATAATGGGACCAGTCATCTTCCGGAGTAATGGCAAATACTTACTTTTTATCAGGTTGGAAATGAAAATATCGTAATTTTTCCAGGGTGTTTTTTTTACATTTTTTTTAAAAAGGTGTTTACTGTGGCAATACCCAATATGTATTGACTTTCACTTTTTTTATATGTAAAATTTGATTTTTATATGTGATGGTGCCTTAGGGGATCTTTATTAATTTTTTTTCATTTATTTGCACCTTTTTTGTTAAAAATTTCTTTGACCATTTTACTTTGTCCCAGTGATCATTTGATCACTTGTTTAATGTAATATACCGCAATATTAATGTAATGCAGTATATTACCTTAGTCAGCCTATGCATTCTGTACAGTGTTAGCTTGTGCTGAAAAGACCCCAGGGCTGCCATTAAAGCAGTTGGCACCTCCGCTGTTACTGTGGGAGCCCAGTTTTCACATACATTTCACAAGGACTCTGCTACTGAGCTTGGATGGCTAAATTACTTTGAGAGCGAACACAAGGCATCATGGGATCTGTGGGTAAGCTAACCGGCCTCAGCCTGAGGGCATAGACTGACACACATTAGTTTTCGCCCACTTCACCTCTGGTGAGATTTTTGTCAAACACTTTTAGAACAGAAAATGCCATAACTTTGGAAAGAAAAGAACAAGCAGCACAAAGTAGGCCTCGCTGTTTCTTTTCAAAGGGGGAATCACATGTAATAATTTGGTATAATCACTATAGCTTTACAGGTACACTTTAACACCTTGCCGACCGAGGACGAACTATATCGTCACGAGCTGAGCTTTCTCCATACACAGCAGGTAACGGCTGTATAATACAGCCAACACACGCCTGTCACTGCCGGCACCGATTGCAGCAGTTAACCCGACCGCGGCACCTAACGTACAGTTAAATGCCGGCCGCCATCTTGGATTCCCGATCGCCGCCCCCCTGGAACGTCATCGGAGGGCGGCGATCAGTTGCTATGGCGACCTAGAGTCTCATTGAGACTCGTAGGCTTGCCAGGTGCAATGATTTCTAATAGCCACCAGAGGGCAGGCGATTAAAAATCATTGTAAAATAGCTATATACTGCAATACAGTAGTATTGCAGTATATAGTATTAGCAATCGGACCCTGCAGAGTTAAATTACCCTGGAGGATCTTAAATAATGATTAAAAAAAAAAAATAGTAAAAAAAGTAAGTTTAAATCACCCCCCTTTCTTTAGAACTGATTTAAATATAAATAAACAGTAAAAATCAAACACATTGGGTATTAGCGCGCCCCAAAATGTCCAATCTATCAAAATATATTAGCGAATTTTTTCCCAGCGTTTAACCCTGTAACGGAAATTGGCGCCCAAAGTCGAAAATGCCACTTTTTTAACATTTTGAAAAATATAAAAAAATTCTATAAAAAGTGATCAAAAGCCCATACAGTCCTAAAACTGAAAGCATTAAAAACGTCATCAAAAGTCGCTCTGAAGTATGAAAAAGTTATTAGTGCCAGAACATGGCAAAATGAAGAATTTTTTTTTTGCACATAAGGTTTTAATTTTTTTTTTAAATGTATGAAAACATTATAAAACCTCTACAAATTTGTTATCCTCGTGATCGTACCGAACCAAAGAATAAAATAGACATGTGATTTGGGGCGCTTAGTGAAAGTTGTAAAATCCAAGCCCACAAGAAAACTGCGCAAATGCGTTTTTTCATCATTTTCACTACATTCTGAATTTTTTTCCCGCTTCCCAGTATACAGTATGGAATAATAAATACCATCACTATGAAGTTCAATTTGTTATGCAGAAAACAAGCCCAAACCTGATGTCTGTGTCTCACACATATGTATAGCAGAACATGTCAGGCACATGTGTAGCTGATCTCTGTGTCTCACATGTGTATAGCAGAACATGTCAGGCACTTGTGTAGCTGATCTCTGTGTATCACACTTGTGTATAGCAGATCATGTCAGGTACTTGTGTACATGATGCCTGTGTGACATGTGTATAGCAAAACATGTCAGGCACTTGTGTAGATGAAGTCTGTGTCTCTCACATGTGTATAGCAGAACACAGCATGTCAGAAGAGAAAGCACAGACATGAGTATGGGAGGAGAGGGGATGGGTAACAGGGGTTACTATACAATGATTGATGTATGAATTGACTAGATAATGGTTGGGATGGAAAATATAGCTAGAATGACAAAAGCTCAGCCAAAGATAAGAACTTGGTCTAATCCATGCAACACATATGTTAAGCTTAACCCCTTACCGACGCACGCCATAGTAGTACCTTAGGGAGAAAAATAGTAAAAATGTACACCTCCAGCAGGTGTCAGACACCAATGATGTATAAGGTAGTAGTCAGTAATACAGTCAGGCAGATTTGTAATAGAAATAATATTCATAGGTCTGTCCTGTTTGGCTTCCCTCGCCATACTCCTCCGCCCCGTCCAACTGCTTTTCCAATTACATTCACTGGTGACCGGTATGTGACAACACTTAAAGGGGTATTCTCGACTGGGCATTCACATTCAATTTCATTAAGCCATTTATATACATTTATTCAATTATATATTAATAAAATTTTTTTTACCTGTGTGAAGATAATTTCTCCTAACTGTAGTCATATGGTCCATAGACTGGTCCAATTAGACTATGTCCTTGGATATGTCCACCTCTGCTGGAGGGAATGCACAAAGAAACAAAAACTTTTTGTGTATGAAATGTCCGAGAGTTCCTGTATGTCCCACAGCCGTCCTGTGGTAATGACCGCTGAATCCAGGAGGTCAGGCAGGACTCAATAGCGCATGTCTGGTCACTGCTGCCCTGGTGAGTGGTGGTCATATCCGAGGAAGCTATATAAGGAACAACATGGCTACATTTATGAGAAATAATCTTCACACATGAACATTTTTTAATAATATCTAATTGAAGAAATGTTTACACATGGCAAATGAAGTAAATTAAATGTCAATGCCCAGATCGGAATATCCCTTTAAGGTTCACATGTAATTCTCGTACCATTTATCTTTGACACGGACTTCAAGTTTAATGGCATGTTGTGGTACTGTGTAGGCTATGGTTGGCCTGAATATTAATATGTAAAAATTAAAGGCTGTTTTAGGAGTGTCTATTTTTCTGTGAATGCATTTTTATATTTAGAAAGTAAGAGACTTTCTTGAGTGTAGGTAACCCTTGGGTCAGAAGGGTCACATGGGCTAAGTAATTGTGCTAACCTGGAGGTGCTACCAGGTACAACACTATTTTTGTGCAGGTAACACTATACACTATAGTTGTGCAGGTAAATCAACTGCAGACTGGTCCCGTTTCAGTAGGTGTAGACACCACTAATGGTGTTTTGACAGAATTGGGTGGGAATCACCCCTTAAATTAATGGTACAAGGGGGCTGTGGATCACACAATTTAAAGAGGACCTGGCAAGACCTGCAATTTAGGGTTTCAAATTGACCTAAGTTAAAAAATATATATATTTATACTCACTTAGATGGGTGTCTGATGAGGCACATCAAATTCACACCTGAAGATCTTGGTGCCTAAGTGCCTAATGATCCCTAAGTATCACATGACAAACCAGGATTGAAAGAGTGATACAAAATGGCTGATGTTCAAAAAAAACTTTGCACCATAAATGGCATAAATAGCATAATACACTATGAATGACATGGATAAGTAACAGTTTACATACAAAGGAGACCAAGACCTATGTCAGGAATAAGAAAAGTATGTACGTATATTAGAATAATAAGAATATGAGCAAAAATCATTTAAACCAATCCTCAGGAGATAGGGGTTGCATAATGAAAACATATATACATTTATAGAAATGAATCTTAGACAATTGTGAGCAAGAAACCTATAAAAAGAACCTGATTGTCTCTGGATCTTCCTCAAGGGTGTAAACTACTGTGTAAATGTGCAGCAAGATAAATTGCTAGTCCATAGAGAAAACAAAAAGTAGGTTCCGGCACTCCAAACAAAAATTCCTGTATTCGTTAAAACATGTAAACTTTATTCCATCCTTTAAAATAGAGAAATCGTCTTGGTCAGATGCGTTTTCATAGGAAAAGACCACATCTTGTTCTTAATCATGGTCCAGACCATGATTAAGTGAGTTCAGTTCTGGTCCTACTTTGCTCCTCCTATTAGTTGTTCTAATTTTTTGGCGCACTGGCTATTGTCTAAGAGGCCATGCCTCCATTTTTCGGAGATCACATTCCTTTTTGGACTTTTCGGCACACTCCTGAAAATGGTCTAAAACCCTCAAAAAATGCTGAGCAGTGCTTTTCAGGTGCAATTTACTCCAGTATTCTAGTGCCGACAGATTTATATATCTCCCCATAGATTTTGAAAATGAAACTTGTCTTCCACCTTTTAAATTAGGAAACTGCGCCTAAAACCACATCAAAACTGATTACGATACAATTATGATTTAATGTTATCAGGCAATTAAGTCCAATGAATACTTTCAGTGTTCACTGTCTTCATGTGTCTTGTATACTTGAAGTAAAATGTGCTGGTTAAAGCTTTTTATATGGGGATTCATCCTAGCATGAGAGACAGATGCAGAGTAGAACTGTGCTCCGTATGCCAGCATGAATAACAACAGCCCACTGTATGAGAGGAGGTAATTACCCCTCTGAGCACAGAACTGAAATGAACCTCACGCAGTTTCCGTTTATTCAACAAAACAGTGCAACCGCTTTTGTGTTCAGAACTGGCTTTCTGATTCTTCATACAATGGAAAGTGCCAAAGTATTCATGCAACAGTGTATTTTATAAATCATGCCTGCTGATATATAATCTTCATTTTGGGGGAAGTGAACTATGTAGTATTTTAACAATGCTTCGCTTGTTAATGGAAATTCTAGAATTACTTTAGCAATACATTGTGATAGGTAACAAATGACAATTTGATAACATTTTAATTTACAGCTGTCAAAATGTGTTTTATTTATCAAATTGGCTGATGGGGATAAATCACACACACTATATAGATATATTGAATGTTGTTGAAGGGCAGACTATAGTTTTGCTTGAATCTTTTTGCGTAATTTGCACCTAATATATCAATTGTTCCTATTTACATAGATGCTCCCTGTGGCACAATACTGACTATTAATAATCATCAATATGATTTATATAATTGTAAATATTTTGTTTGACTTTTTTACTTTGCAGTGCATTATGTCAACAGTGTGAGATATTCTATAATGCCTGTGATCTCATTGCTGAGGGAACGGTGTCAGTGAGTGAATTTGTTTTATCACTATAGGTTGAATGCCTGAAGTGTGGGTTTACTCTGATTCAGTACTACAGCACTAAGCATTAAAATGAATCACTTTAGATAAAATATATGGGTTGCCAGACAGAGAACAGAAGAAGTTTTGTACCTTGTATTTTATTTATTTGTAGTGTGTGGACAGTGTGCATAGATACTGTAGTAATCATCTTATTGAACCACCCTTTGGACTCCCAGATTATGCACCAATATTATGCAAGAATAAATATTATTAAAATACAATCTAAAAATGTCCTTAACAAATTGTATATTAATATACTCAAACCCCAACTCCTCCATAAGTGAGTTCTGTCTCGCATAATGGGGGCAGATATGTCAACCTGTTTACAACAGAATTTGGTCGTAATTTTCACCACAAAATTGGCTGCGCCGCATTTATCAAAACAGTTAAAACAGTTTTCAGGCGCTTTTAGGACTAGTACAACAAAAGGTGTGTGTCACATTCCTGTAAATCTTATTTTACATAGGAAAACCACTTAAAATGTAATCCATCATATACTGTACACTGTTTAGGTTTTCCTAATGAATCTGCAAATATCTACTTATTAAAGAAACACTCCAGTCATTAGTTCTGTATTTTACCAAAATACATATAATTCTGCCAATGATACCTTATTCAATTGTTGGTGATGGAATCTTTACTGGTATCAGGTCATCTTATGTTGATCCCATGAAAATGGACATCCCTTTCTGTTCTCTATATCAATCATCAGTGACTGTTGATGATTAGACACATTCCTGTCACAAAGTTAATCAAAGTTATCAGTTATATCATAGAAAGTGCAGTCCTGATTGTCAACTTATGGAGACTTATCCAAAATTTAGTAAATTTAGAAAAAAGTCCTTTGTACCTTGCACATTTCGGCGCATCAGAAACCTGCACAACACTTTATCAAAAAGTGGCCAAAAATACTTATCTTAAATGTGAGTTTCTGTTGCAGGAGAATTCAGATGAAACATGCCTCTGATAATAACTTTTTTTTTAAATATCTCTGTAGAGCAACTTTGCCTATTACTTTTATTATCTGTGTCCAGCAGTTTCTTTGCTATACTCCTCTGTATGGTATATCCCTTATCTTTACTGATTATCTCTGAGAGACCCTAGAGTATTTAAATAAGAAACTATGGGCCAGCTGCTAGAAGGGAGGGCCTGCTGAACCTGCTCACTCTGGAGGGATGGGGAGGTTGTGTGATGATGCTCTTTTGCTCTCTGCAGAAGATTCTGCTATCAGTTCCAGCATCCAAGTGCATGACTTTGCATAACATTTTATGTCTCTCTGCACCTCAGGCTACTTTATAGACAACTTCACTCCTTTACTTCAACCCAGCCTCCAGTCTCCAGGTATTATCTTAACAGCTGTTAATCCTTAGGACAGATTACACTTCATGTAAGTATTTCACTGCTAGTTTCTACTATTTATTACATGCTTTATAGGTCTTGTGATGAAAGCTGGGAGGCTAAGTTACAATATATATTCTTTACATATAGACTATGTGGATCTCTGTGTATTTACTTATTGGAATCTCATTGGTTTTGCTGTTGGGCTACTTCATGAGAGAACACAAAGTATTGTGAAAAAAATGGGCAGGATGTAATTGACTCCGCTTTAGGGCAAAGACTAGAAGAGGTTAGACTCTTCCCACTTCATTGCTGCTAAGGAAGATTTATGACAAGTAGTTGCAAAACAGAAAAATGCCATAAATTTGGAAAGAAAAATCTGACACACTACATGGATATTGTGTGATTTCTTTTTAAAAGTGGAATCAGATACAGTGATTTGGTAAAAATCATTAGGAACCCAGAGAAAGAAACTCACACCTCTTAATGAATTTAGTGAATCTCCTTTCTTGCAGAGAAGAATAGAGAAAAGCAGTCAGTACATCAGAGGTGAATATGCAATCAAAGGTGAGTTTATTGCATATGTGGTGGAAATGTTTTGGTGTACAACAACGAGTCAAGCCAGAGAGAGATTAATACTGGTGTCTGAAGTGTCAGTCTTGATAAATCACGTCCAATCATAGAAACTTCATGGAACATACTCGATCATATTCTTTCCACACATGTTTTGGATGTTAATCTCCTTTATATCCTTAATATCATTTATTCCATCATACACCCTATGTTCTAAGAGTTATAAATCTTGGAATCTAGTCATACAGTACAAACAACCCCTGTTACATTTATTTTTGTGACTCAACAATATTGTGCACTGTGTTTTAAGAAGGGTAGAATTTACGGTTAATGGCATAACAACCCAATTTCAGTTTTATTATCTGCTCTCAACATGCACAATATAATCATAGTACTTACTTAGTTACAGCAAGTACTTCACAGTAGAAAACATTTTAACATAAATGAAGTGATTAGAGCTAAGAAATAGCACACAGGGATGTCTCCCGGTATATTGACACAGGCTTGGCCAGCAGTGATTTTCTCTTAACAAGAGGTTATGGTTAACGGTGGCTTCAGGATGA
Source organism: Engystomops pustulosus (assembly GCA_019512145.1). NCBI lineage: Eukaryota > Metazoa > Chordata > Amphibia > Anura > Leptodactylidae > Engystomops > Engystomops pustulosus. Next base: position 140,134,046 of record CM033644.1, read on the forward strand.
AAGAGTGATGGGGTGCTAGTCCTATAGAGGATCAAATGACTGTTTGCTGGTTCAGCCTGAAGCTTTTTATTATAATGCTATTTCTTGGTGTACATTTTAATGATGTTTAATCTTGATGAAGCATGAGATTTATAGTGTTCTCGAGAAAATAAGCCAAATATATTGTTTACAGGAATGTAAATGCCTTTTATGACTCAAATAATTCATAATTGAGGAATATTTTTGTGCCTGGAAGTGTTGGTGGTTTTCTGTCCTCCTACACTATGACCTGAGAACTACAGTGATTAGTAGTTTTCATATTTCCAAATTTTATGCCAAACCATCTGCTCTTTGTACTGCATCATTTGCATAGTAGTCATGGTGTTACTCATGTGTCATCAGCTTAAAAATATGCACCACATAGATGTAGGTGAAGCTATGTATAACAATTTTCTGCAAACAGACAAATTGCAGACAAATTGTATAAGGAACAAAGAAATATTTTAGTCTATCGGAAATCAACAATGAACAAACATTTCTGTAGCCTGCAGTAGTCTTATTTTTTGTAATCAAGGCTTATATCCTTGTTTAATAGCTAGAATATCCGCACTTTGAGCTCCTTTGTGGTTCAAGAGGGTATAAATAAAGAAGTGTGTAATTGGGTGCAAACTGTCAAACCTCCCTGCAGACTAAGGTCCTGCATGTGGTGGACAAACCACCTTGATAAGGGAAAATCCACCCATCTTGAACATGCTAATAGACCATGAATGAATTTGAAACCCAGGGTAGTCAATAAAGACTCAGGGGAAAATGTTTAACTTTGGGCTCCTCTCAGCCACCCAAAAATCTAGGTGTTATTTAGCATTGCTAAATGCATTTTATGTTAGGTGGATGCCTTTACAATGCCAGTTTAGATACAGAGGGCATTTTATCTCTATTTAAAGTGGATACATTTATAATAGCAGCTTAAATACTTAAATGTTGCAGTGAGGGGGCTAGTGGGCCTTCCCAATAAACCAGCCTTTTTGGGATGTAATTATGGCCTTAATGACCAAACATCTTGCAAATTATGTCCCCAGTGTGGGCGATTTCCGGGTTTGTAGACATGGACACTGATCGCTTCACTAGGGGCTGCCTGAGACTACTGATGACAGTGGCTGTGGCAGGCTGTAAAAGTATCCTACAAACCTGGCTCAACCCCACTGCACCACTCTTTAGAATATTTATAGATAAACTTACATTCATTATGTGCATGGACTGGAAAGAAGCCTCCGTGAGTAGGGATAAATGTGTAGAATCCTTCTTTAACACATTGGAGAGCATTATTGACCTGATGTTACCAGCAATGAAGAAGTATATTAGAGAATGTTTTTCAGCAACAGTAGTGTACCAAGAGCGATAGTTAATAGGAGACCTCCAATAGAACTTGGTTAAGATTGACCATGGAATTTCGCAACCAAGTGATATCTTGCCTGGGATGAAATGGTGGAAGTGTCACGTCATGTTTTATTTGTTTTCATTTTATTAAATGTCATTTTATGTTTTATTTCCCTATTGCCACCCTCCCCTCAAAAACTATGAATCCAAACTATATCCCTGCAATGAAGATTGCCTTACCAAACTGCCAAATGTCCTGGATATTGATCAGACATTAGGTCTTTTCCTAGGTCTTCTAATCTAATGCCCTGTACAACACAGTACCTAGAAACTGGCCTGGAACATAACAGCAGAGTGTTGACAGAGCAGACATGACAAAGCTGCTTCCTGTAATTACTGAGTAGAGACCAGAACTAGCCCAGTACATAACCCCACACCTTATCCTTCTGTAACCCCTCAGGCCATAGACTGCATCTCCTTTTCTCTCCTTTTTTATTCTAAAGATCGCTATAGCAACCAGAATGCCAGGCTGCTGGCAGAAGGCTGAGACTGGATGATAGCAGAGGATTAGCAGAGAAACAGCTGCAAAAATAATGAATATATCTTGGAAAAATGTCTTTAGATATTGCACTATAGAAAAGTTTTTATAAACTTTACAGTTACACTTTAAAGGGCATCTACCACCAGGATGAAGAACTGTATGCAAATGAGCCATTTACACCTATCGAGTCTGGAGCCCCTCAGCATCATTTGCATACAGTCCTTCATCCTGGTGGTACATGCCCTTTAATGTGAATGCCTGTATATGGGAGCTTAGATACTGTGGCTTACACTTACATTTGGAAGAAAAAACTGGGAATTACTTCCTCCATATACTGCACTCTGGCGTCCCCATTGTCAAGGAAATATTATTCTTGAATGTGTAAGATTTGTTTAACTATAGGGCAATTACTAACGTTGTTGAACTATGGGGCAATTAGTATCTATTGAATTGTCCAGGCTTTTACAACATCCTGGAGTCTTTACAGCCTGATAAACTCTGACATGAAGAATGTTCTGTGATGACTTCAGAAGACATATGGTAATCTCTTCTCCACACCTTGGTCCCTCTCCTGCATCAGGACTTGGAAATAAAAAAACTGCTTGAATATTACAGGACTCTCCCCCTCATTAACACTTTGTCCAATCCTGAACGACCCTGTGGACTAATTAATAAATGGTAGGTTCTGAAAACTAAACTAAACAGAGAAGATATAAAACAATATGAGATACAGGAAATAGTGTTCACTCTTTGGGGGCTGCTAAGACAAGCTGAGTGTGTTCTATATTTCTCCCACCTCCAGGGAATCAGTAATTTAATTTGCAAGTTTCTTTTATTATTATCCCTTTTTATTTTATAACTGTTTGCCGTGTTTTGTGTCATTTTATTTTGTAATTCTTTTGTTTTTAACATTTTTTTTACGCACTGATGACCTTTTCTAATTAAAGCCTTTACTTTAATTTTGGTCCCTGTATGCTCTGCGAACTCATAGTCTTGTGAAGTTTTATTAGCTGTGTGACTGCTAGAGTGCTGAGCGTGCATGTCTAGTGGTGTAACAAGGTGACTGCTTGAGAAGGATGTAGAGTGGAATACTTATTGGTCCCAATATAAATGCAATAAGTCGTGGCAGCGGATCATATCTGGAGTGCTGGAGCTGTATTTATGCTCAATTTGGGTCAATGGTGAGCAAAGTTTGAATAGGCCTAATTAAGCTGTACAGTTGAACCCCAAGTCACGTGACGAGGCGGACGCATCCTCGCTGTGACACCCGTATACTATTTTCTGGTCATGTGCAGTCTATCCTTTAGTTTCAGTACATGGAACAGGCTATCCGCTCTGAATATGTTCTGCTTGTTAGTTATAAAATATTATATTTTTACAATAAAGTTATTATAATAATAATAATGTACTTGTTGTTATTAAACCCCTATCCCGCCTGTTAAGTGCTGCAGTCGAACCCGACGGCAGCCACTAGCTTTGCATTTCATTGGAGCTAGGTATAGGGAATGGAGGGGGGGGGGGGGGCATTACTAATGACATTCTCTGGGTATCGTCTGTCCCTGAAACATTGGGACAATTCATGTATGTGTAAGCGCTGGCCCTTTAAATCTCAGTGATCGCTGACAGTAAGGTATGGTGGACAATATGGCCATGTGAATGCATGGTCGAATTGCTTATTGAAATGAAGGTGGCAATATGCTACCTGTAACCATGGGGCTACGGCCGCTGACACCAAACCGTCAGACTGCGGCTAACGCACAAGTATCCTCGCCCATGTGAACACGACGGTGGCTACGCACAAGATTCCCTCTCCATGTGGACAAGACTGGGCAAAGTACAAGGTATCCATCCCCCCATGGAAGACTGCGGCTACCGACAGTACCTCTCCCAATGTGACAAGAGCGGCGTAACGCCACAATGTATCCCGCTCCCAATGTGACACCGACTGGGAAACCAAAGGTATCCTCTCCCAATTTGCCTGACCAGATCTGTGGTAACGCCCACAAATGTATCCCCTCCCATTCCGCCCACCGCAGTGTGGTGGTGGGAGGTCTCGGCAGGCCGCAGTGTGGTGGTGGGAGGTCTCGGCAGGCCGCAGTGTGGTGGTGGGAGGTTTCGGCGACTGGTTGGGGGGTTGGTGGCGTCAGCTCCAGTCTGGTCAGTGCATGATGTAACATCATTATATCTGCCTCTATCTGCTATTTATACACAGAAGATACTGACACATGATTTTCTTACAGAGGTCGCATTAACGCCTCACCACACGTCATAGACATGTGATGAGGCGCCATTACCTCCCAAAATAATTGCCATGCGTAAAGATACGCTTGGCAATTATTCCGTGTAGCGCGCAGGCTGAGCGGCCCAGCGCACGCTGCAAAGGAGGGGAATTTCAGTAGCGATCACAGCGCGCGCCGGGCCGCTCAGCAGGATGCGGAGATGTGTGGGATTTGTGAGCGCCGGCCCCGCGATGCTGCTGCTCCAGGTCTCAATGCCCGCGGTTATGTGATCCCGGCGGGACCTGAGAGAAGTGCCGGGTGAGTGTGAGCCGCGGCCGGGGGTACACTGCACTCTGTGTATGCGCTGGGTGAGTGTGTGCTGCGTGTGTCTGCCATGTGCTGTGAGTGTGTGCTGTGCGAGTGAGTGAGTGAATGCTGTGCACTGTGAGTGTGCTCTGCACTGTGTGAGTGTGTGGTGAGTGTGTGCTATGCACTGTGAGTGTGTGCTGTGCCGAGGGAATTGATGTGAGTGAATGCTGTCAGTGTGAGTGGTGCATGCCTGTGTGTGTGGGTTGTGGTTAGTGTGTCTATGCCATTGTGAGGTGCGAGGGAGTGAGTGAATGCTGTGCACTGTGAGTGTTACCGTCTCTGTTGAGTGTAAGGATGTTACAGTGCTGTTTGCATGCTGTGTGCAGTCTGTTTTTGGTTAGTGTGTGGTGTGTGTGCTCTGTGCGTTGTGAGTCTGCTTGTGTTTGTGGTGCGCGCGCGTGGCTAGGTATGAGGAGTGTGCGCGGTTTTCGAGGGCGGAGTGAGTGTGCGCTGTTTCGAGGGAGGGAGTGAGTGTGTGCTCTGTTGCGAGGAGGGATAGTGTGGCTGTGCGAGGGAGGAGTAGTGTGCGCTGTGCGGAGGGAGGGAGTGAGTGTGCGCTGGTGCAAGGGATGGAGTGAGTGTGCGCCTGTGCGAGTGAGGGAGTGAGTGTGCGCTGTTCGAGGAGGGAGTGAGTGTGCGCTGTTCTAGGGAAGGGAGTGAGTGTGCCGCGTGGCGAGGAGGGATTATTGTGGCTCTGTGCGAGGGATGAGTGGTGTGCGCTGGGCTAGTGAGGATTGAGTACGTCTATAACATTGTTACGGCTATTATATATTATTTGTTGTATGTTATTCACCAAAATTTTCATACGCCTCCTCGCCTGAAAATACTCCCAAAATAGTAAAGGATTATTGTTTACCCTTGGGAAAATTTATTGCACCTCTGCCCGGGGCAATTTGGCCGCAAAAAGTAAATATTCAGGACCCGCCAAATCGCAGTCCCATTATGTTTATAAAATAGAATACAATGAAAGTGGGGGAGGGGGTGGCTCTCTTCACTCCTCTCCCTCTACATTCAGATAGGGCCGTCCGCTCGGTCAACACCATAGTGAGACAACCATGTTTCCCGCAACGCTGCAAAAGAAACAAACCGCTACCGGGAGTCTATCTTCCCTCGGGCCATGATCGCTGCCAATCATGGCCACAAAACAAGGCGTCGGAAACTCCTTAGATAGTCTTAGTTTTCTCATCTTACCTCACACCAATCCACAATTTAAAAACACAAACAATCCATACAAGCCCCATCGAGAGCCCCCTTAAGGGAAATATATCATCAAAATCAAAGCATGATAGACCATTTACTCATAGATCCAATCACCGTGACTTTGAATCGTCTTATATTTGTTAACATGGCCTCTTACGGCTAAAATCACTTTTAAAATTAATGCTTATAAGCCGCTGGTAGGGCTCTGGAGTGCTTACCCCACACACGTCGTGCCCTTTGCTTCCCCCTCCCCCTTTGCTCCCTCAGCATTCGCCTACCTCTGCTATGTAATTTTACTGCAGCAGTGGAAGTTTCATTTCAGCACAAAGGTAGAGGAGGAAATGCCTCATTGCCCATATTACATGTGTTAAACATTGTAGCGAAACCACAAGCACTTGCTATGGGCCCATGGTGTCATGGCCCTGGCTTCCAACTTAAATCACTAAATAATGGGAGGCTGACACAGGACAGCAGAGGTTGATACAGAGGGACAGCAAGAATGATATTACTGGAGTGGACCTTCTGTATCTCTACTTCCTGCAGTCTAATATTTACACTCCTGTATTGTTGTATATTTGCTGTATGACTCTATTGTCTGTTGTTTGTATATTGTCTTAATTTGGTGCATGTCCCTGTCTGTATGCGTATGTGTCAGTTTCTATATTTCCTGTATTTAGTAATTTTTGTATGTAATGTATATTTGATTGTATATGGTCTTGAAAGTGTCGTGTGTATATGCTGTATGTTGTTTATTGCTTAGTCTGTATTTGGTATTGTATGTTGTATATGTGATGTGTATTTGGTACGTAAGGTGCGTGTTATATGTGATGGGTATATGTTGTATGGTTGGTGTTTTGCTGTATGTCTGCATATGTGATATGTATATACTATTTGTTTATTTGATGTGTTTAACACTGTGGTTGTGTACAAGAAGTGATTTTGCTATAATTGATGTTTAAGATTGCGTTAAATGTGTGCACTTAACTTATTTGTATGTATAAATGGTTTGTGGTGCAATAGTGTAGTAAAAGGTTTTTTGTGTGGTGTGATTGTAAACCTCACAGAAACAAATATGTATATTTGTGAGCGGTAGGGGCCCCCATTCAGAAGCCGCTGGGAGGTCCCCTGCCTCTCCCAGTACTCCCTGGACTACACTTACAAGTGGGGAAGCTACATAACAGAGGTCTCTGATAACACCCCCACAGCCCTGTCTGGTCATTAGCATAAATTAAAAAATTAAAAAATTTGATTGTAAGGGAAGGAGGTCACGGATAACCAATAGTATGTGATGATTACCACAGCCCGTGCCTGATCTATGTGTTAAGTGTCCCCTGGTTTATCCACTGCTTGATTTTGATGTAGCTTTATCTTTTAAACCTTCTTGTCCCATATTGACAGTAAGCTTTGAGATGACGTGTTGTCATTATTTCCGCTCATTTTAACCCTGCGATCACTAGGCTGTGAGCCGGGCTGCAGATCCTTTTTAGTGAAGGTTTCTCAGCTCTACATCAAGCACTTTCCAGTCAATCTGCTAGCGATGACGGGAGGACATACCTTGAAGTAATGGCTGTGTATGAGTTTCTTCTGTGTCCCACAATACTTGAGTTTCTGATTCATATTCTCATATGCCCACCATATGAGAGCCCTGTCAGCGGCTTATCTTATAGAAAACTATTCCTCCCACATCGGGGAAGGCTAAGTGTTCGATGCTCAGGAATCTCTGCCAATCACTTCTCTCTGCTCGCATCTCCTGTTCAGTACGAACCTCCAGTCCCGCTCACTGACCAGCACATTGCTTACATTATGCTCTTTATATTAGTTTGTATTAAAAATTTATGGGAACTTTTTTTCTCTTCTCGGAAGAGCGTGGTATCCGTGTGTCCATCTGTGAACAGACAGCCCCGCTACACGATGTTTGTATGACGTACATGCTGTCGCCGCTGGCCAGACTGCCCCTATGACACTGGCCAGAATTATGTCAAATAATTACTAATTCCTTCCCATTAGGAGCATGGACATCTTGGCAGACACTAGATATCCGCTCAAAATGTCATTACAATGAACAAGAGAGCGGAAGCAAAAAATAATAAAAATAACATATCGATATAGATATGCTGACCTTTCCTACCTATATGATATGTGTAGCAGTCTTATATCTTGCACCCTAACTGATCACGATTCGCTCAGCCCCCCTAGGCCGAAACTATACCCGAAGAGACAGAAGAGACGAAGTAGGTCGCTCCATCTCCTGTTTTAGTGGTTCAGGCGATGGTACTACGTTTAGCTCCCTTCAGGTTTGCTCTGTTTGTTTGGCAGGCATAGTAGAACCCATGTGAGAGTTATTTTCTAGTATAATTTCTAATTCTAATAGTGCTTTACTTGTGTGAATTGTGTTTGAATTTTTGTTTTTTCTATTGATGGTAGCTACAAATGGTGAAGACCCAGCCACAATGTATCAACTCTAGATTCTGGACTATAATAAGGACATGCTCCCACACTGGACAATACTTAAAGGGGTTGTGCCCCAAAGCAATTAATGATCATGGCTTGATTATAGGGAGGGCACTAGGGGCGAGCGCTCGGGGCCCGGACCACTTTACTCAAGTGGCCTCCACAGGCTTGTTCGACATTAGTGGCTGACTGCCTCTGGGTGTATAGAATCGGCAGTGCCACCATGCCAAACTTGCGTCCATACTTTCAGTATTGGGATTCCCACGCGCACTGAACCCCACTGATACTGAGGATGGGGCCCCATCTCCCTCAGGAAAAGCAAAACTATGAATGGGCAGTCACTTCCTCCTATCTTCCAATCCCATAGGACTTAACAGGACATAAAGTGAGTTGAGCCCCTGCTATTATACAGAGTGGGGGTACCCCAGTCTCATGATTAGTGTGGGTCCCCTGGGTTAATCCCAATAATTACCTACAAATCATAGTATGGTGTCATAGGTTTATTTATGGAACCAACCCCCTTGTTCATGGAAGAAACTAAACGTTACACGTTTTTTCTTAAAAAGGGACTGCATTAGCATGCAGAATCCGTCCTGAAACAAAAAGCTCTATTTATAGGCAATCAATAAATCATTTGTGTACATTCCCGGGTCATTATAACCCACAGACAAACAAAGGATTATAAAAGGATTAAAATATGTCCACTGCCATCATATAAGAACGAAACAAGTGATTCCTTACTGCTCTCTGTATAGACTGTACATGTGCCCTAAAAGCACCTCCTACCATAGAAATCCATTTATCACACGCTGGTCAGGAAATGTGTGTCTGAAGGCAACGAGAAGAAGAGACAGAGAGTAACCAAGTAACACACAACATAAAATTCAATTGGATGGGCTGCAATTTGTCTCTCTTCACAGCTTTGTGAAAACACGTTTAATTAGAAATATTTTTTCCAATGAGCTCATCATCTTCTGGATAACCATGAAGTTTTCATTCACACATGTTTTTCCTTTTATCTCACAAATTCACATACCGTTTCCGCCGACTGTAGCATGGCGGGCACCCATCAGCGCGCGGGTGAGGAGGAGAGGGGAGAGCGCTGCCACAGGGATGTTATGGGCCCACCATGCCGTATCCGTCAAAGATAGGACATGTCCCTATTTTTTTTCACGGAGTACGGAGGGTGTATCAATGCCGCAGGTGGCACCGTAACCGCTCCCTAGGGGCAAAACCGTGCGCCCATTGCCGCTATGGGGAACGTATATTGGGCGCGTATATACTTCCCTATATGCGGCATTGGAATGAGGCTCATACATGTACTTTCCTCCAGAAAGAAAAGAATATTAAGATTCAGACCAGCTTAAGAATGATTCTATAAGCCGCTTTCCAGTGTTTGTTGTCGGTTTCAGATTTGAAATGTTTTTCACTCATGATCTGGGTACCACATGTTGTAGTTATCAATACAGAAAAGTACTTGTCCCTCTTCTGTGAGGACAATTTGTGTGTGACCAACATCAGTTTGAACAGTTGCATAAATAGTCTTGCCTTATCACTTTGCCTGAATTAGATACTAAAAAAAAAAACTACCCAGTACTTTTCAATCCTTTTTTTGCAGTTTCAATGAACAAACTGACCTTCAATCATCCAGTACCATGCAAAACGCACCTTTAATGGAATGCATTTATAATGAAGTCCGGGTCCAAAAACATTTGGATAATAATTGGTAACCAGTATTCTATACTCACTGCAGAAAACTTCAAAGAAAAAACGAAATGGAAAGTCTATCTCTTTGAGACTGTACGTCTGTTAGTCAGGTACTACAGATAAGTTCCTATCAAAATTTTTTCAGTAGGATATCCATGCATTTCCCATTTTTGGCCACTACTGACGATCAAAGTTGGACTTCACTTCTGGGTAGATGATCTCAGGTTCCAGAGTGTTCAGAGCCGTCTCCTCAATTGGAGGACTTATCCATAGGATGTTGGTCCATGTTAATCAAGCTCATAAAGCCTCATGGTGGCATAAGACTAAGTAAAGAATAGTAGTTTGAAAGAAATAGGGAAAATTTTTTTTTCTTTTTTTCATTTTTATTTTTTTTTTTCTGCAGGGTGGCCTGAAACCGTGCTATATTTGTCACGTGGGATGTAAGTTTTGTGGTGGCAAGGGATTAATGGAACTGCGTGCACAGACTAAAAAGTTGAATGACTCCCAAGACTTGCTTTTCACTGGCGCTCTTTTTATCCCAAACTGCAACCACAAAACGAGTAAAGAAAAAATATAAGCACTGGAATTGTGGATTCTCAACATTCCAATATTGTGGCGCCAACACTTCATACATTCAATTTAAGGAAAAAAACACAGCCAGTTTTCTGTCTACATTGTCTCAAAACCTAATAAAATGACTCCCAAAGTTCAAAGGAGATAAATGACCATAGGCATCGTCAGAGGGTTTCTAGAGTCCGAATGCAATTCTGTACACCAAACTTTGCTCTCAGAAACTTATAGGACTGCAACTTCTCTACCATCCATATCTAGATGGCATCCAATCAAAACTTAAGGTGTGAATCCATGTTAATTCATATTTTGGGTGAGTTGCTCTGCTTAAAATAACTGTTACACCTAAATTACTTTATGTGCTCTATTTGTCGTGTGTAAACAATGTGCTCTCTAGAATTCACAGGATAATGGAAAGTTATTTTGGCATTTGGTCTGGAAGGGAGCCAACCAAGGATCAAACTAGGACTCGAACATCCCTGGAAGGAAGTGGCCTGGGAATCCACTGATATGATGCTATGTATTATGGGACCCTTTGAAGGAGATATCATATCCAGGATCTGGAGTGGGTGGTGTCCAGCCCAGGAGAGACTTAGGGTACTATACTATCATATTTTGCATGAATTAGTAACTACCTAAATCAATAAAGTCCCCTCCCATGTCACCCACTTTGTGGGACAATTGATGATGGGCTGATGTCTGTGTCTCACACATATGTATAGCAGAACATGTCAGGCACATGTGTAGCTGATCTCTGTGTCTCACATGTGTATAGCAGAACATGTCAGGCACTTGTGTAGCTGATCTCTGTGTATCACACTTGTGTATAGCAGATCATGTCAGGTACTTGTGTACATGATGCCTGTGTGACATGTGTATAGCAAAACATGTCAGGCACTTGTGTAGATGAAGTCTGTGTCTCTCACATGTGTATAGCAGAACACAGCATGTCAGAAGAGAAAGCACAGACATGAGTATGGGAGGAGAGGGGATGGGTAACAGGGGTTACTATACAATGATTGATGTATGAATTGACTAGATAATGGTTGGGATGGAAAATATAGCTAGAATGACAAAAGCTCAGCCAAAGATAAGAACTTGGTCTAATCCATGCAACACATATGTTAAGCTTAACCCCTTACCGACGCACGCCATAGTAGTACCTTAGGGAGAAAAATAGTAAAAATGTACACCTCCAGCAGGTGTCAGACACCAATGATGTATAAGGTAGTAGTCAGTAATACAGTCAGGCAGATTTGTAATAGAAATAATATTCATAGGTCTGTCCTGTTTGGCTTCCCTCGCCATACTCCTCCGCCCCGTCCAACTGCTTTTCCAATTACATTCACTGGTGACCGGTATGTGACAACACTTAAAGGGGTATTCTCGACTGGGCATTCACATTCAATTTCATTAAGCCATTTATATACATTTATTCAATTATATATTAATAAAATTTTTTTTACCTGTGTGAAGATAATTTCTCCTAACTGTAGTCATATGGTCCATAGACTGGTCCAATTAGACTATGTCCTTGGATATGTCCACCTCTGCTGGAGGGAATGCACAAAGAAACAAAAACTTTTTGTGTATGAAATGTCCGAGAGTTCCTGTATGTCCCACAGCCGTCCTGTGGTAATGACCGCTGAATCCAGGAGGTCAGGCAGGACTCAATAGCGCATGTCTGGTCACTGCTGCCCTGGTGAGTGGTGGTCATATCCGAGGAAGCTATATAAGGAACAACATGGCTACATTTATGAGAAATAATCTTCACACATGAACATTTTTTAATAATATCTAATTGAAGAAATGTTTACACATGGCAAATGAAGTAAATTAAATGTCAATGCCCAGATCGGAATATCCCTTTAAGGTTCACATGTAATTCTCGTACCATTTATCTTTGACACGGACTTCAAGTTTAATGGCATGTTGTGGTACTGTGTAGGCTATGGTTGGCCTGAATATTAATATGTAAAAATTAAAGGCTGTTTTAGGAGTGTCTATTTTTCTGTGAATGCATTTTTATATTTAGAAAGTAAGAGACTTTCTTGAGTGTAGGTAACCCTTGGGTCAGAAGGGTCACATGGGCTAAGTAATTGTGCTAACCTGGAGGTGCTACCAGGTACAACACTATTTTTGTGCAGGTAACACTATACACTATAGTTGTGCAGGTAAATCAACTGCAGACTGGTCCCGTTTCAGTAGGTGTAGACACCACTAATGGTGTTTTGACAGAATTGGGTGGGAATCACCCCTTAAATTAATGGTACAAGGGGGCTGTGGATCACACAATTTAAAGAGGACCTGGCAAGACCTGCAATTTAGGGTTTCAAATTGACCTAAGTTAAAAAATATATATATTTATACTCACTTAGATGGGTGTCTGATGAGGCACATCAAATTCACACCTGAAGATCTTGGTGCCTAAGTGCCTAATGATCCCTAAGTATCACATGACAAACCAGGATTGAAAGAGTGATACAAAATGGCTGATGTTCAAAAAAAACTTTGCACCATAAATGGCATAAATAGCATAATACACTATGAATGACATGGATAAGTAACAGTTTACATACAAAGGAGACCAAGACCTATGTCAGGAATAAGAAAAGTATGTACGTATATTAGAATAATAAGAATATGAGCAAAAATCATTTAAACCAATCCTCAGGAGATAGGGGTTGCATAATGAAAACATATATACATTTATAGAAATGAATCTTAGACAATTGTGAGCAAGAAACCTATAAAAAGAACCTGATTGTCTCTGGATCTTCCTCAAGGGTGTAAACTACTGTGTAAATGTGCAGCAAGATAAATTGCTAGTCCATAGAGAAAACAAAAAGTAGGTTCCGGCACTCCAAACAAAAATTCCTGTATTCGTTAAAACATGTAAACTTTATTCCATCCTTTAAAATAGAGAAATCGTCTTGGTCAGATGCGTTTTCATAGGAAAAGACCACATCTTGTTCTTAATCATGGTCCAGACCATGATTAAGTGAGTTCAGTTCTGGTCCTACTTTGCTCCTCCTATTAGTTGTTCTAATTTTTTGGCGCACTGGCTATTGTCTAAGAGGCCATGCCTCCATTTTTCGGAGATCACATTCCTTTTTGGACTTTTCGGCACACTCCTGAAAATGGTCTAAAACCCTCAAAAAATGCTGAGCAGTGCTTTTCAGGTGCAATTTACTCCAGTATTCTAGTGCCGACAGATTTATATATCTCCCCATAGATTTTGAAAATGAAACTTGTCTTCCACCTTTTAAATTAGGAAACTGCGCCTAAAACCACATCAAAACTGATTACGATACAATTATGATTTAATGTTATCAGGCAATTAAGTCCAATGAATACTTTCAGTGTTCACTGTCTTCATGTGTCTTGTATACTTGAAGTAAAATGTGCTGGTTAAAGCTTTTTATATGGGGATTCATCCTAGCATGAGAGACAGATGCAGAGTAGAACTGTGCTCCGTATGCCAGCATGAATAACAACAGCCCACTGTATGAGAGGAGGTAATTACCCCTCTGAGCACAGAACTGAAATGAACCTCACGCAGTTTCCGTTTATTCAACAAAACAGTGCAACCGCTTTTGTGTTCAGAACTGGCTTTCTGATTCTTCATACAATGGAAAGTGCCAAAGTATTCATGCAACAGTGTATTTTATAAATCATGCCTGCTGATATATAATCTTCATTTTGGGGGAAGTGAACTATGTAGTATTTTAACAATGCTTCGCTTGTTAATGGAAATTCTAGAATTACTTTAGCAATACATTGTGATAGGTAACAAATGACAATTTGATAACATTTTAATTTACAGCTGTCAAAATGTGTTTTATTTATCAAATTGGCTGATGGGGATAAATCACACACACTATATAGATATATTGAATGTTGTTGAAGGGCAGACTATAGTTTTGCTTGAATCTTTTTGCGTAATTTGCACCTAATATATCAATTGTTCCTATTTACATAGATGCTCCCTGTGGCACAATACTGACTATTAATAATCATCAATATGATTTATATAATTGTAAATATTTTGTTTGACTTTTTTACTTTGCAGTGCATTATGTCAACAGTGTGAGATATTCTATAATGCCTGTGATCTCATTGCTGAGGGAACGGTGTCAGTGAGTGAATTTGTTTTATCACTATAGGTTGAATGCCTGAAGTGTGGGTTTACTCTGATTCAGTACTACAGCACTAAGCATTAAAATGAATCACTTTAGATAAAATATATGGGTTGCCAGACAGAGAACAGAAGAAGTTTTGTACCTTGTATTTTATTTATTTGTAGTGTGTGGACAGTGTGCATAGATACTGTAGTAATCATCTTATTGAACCACCCTTTGGACTCCCAGATTATGCACCAATATTATGCAAGAATAAATATTATTAAAATACAATCTAAAAATGTCCTTAACAAATTGTATATTAATATACTCAAACCCCAACTCCTCCATAAGTGAGTTCTGTCTCGCATAATGGGGGCAGATATGTCAACCTGTTTACAACAGAATTTGGTCGTAATTTTCACCACAAAATTGGCTGCGCCGCATTTATCAAAACAGTTAAAACAGTTTTCAGGCGCTTTTAGGACTAGTACAACAAAAGGTGTGTGTCACATTCCTGTAAATCTTATTTTACATAGGAAAACCACTTAAAATGTAATCCATCATATACTGTACACTGTTTAGGTTTTCCTAATGAATCTGCAAATATCTACTTATTAAAGAAACACTCCAGTCATTAGTTCTGTATTTTACCAAAATACATATAATTCTGCCAATGATACCTTATTCAATTGTTGGTGATGGAATCTTTACTGGTATCAGGTCATCTTATGTTGATCCCATGAAAATGGACATCCCTTTCTGTTCTCTATATCAATCATCAGTGACTGTTGATGATTAGACACATTCCTGTCACAAAGTTAATCAAAGTTATCAGTTATATCATAGAAAGTGCAGTCCTGATTGTCAACTTATGGAGACTTATCCAAAATTTAGTAAATTTAGAAAAAAGTCCTTTGTACCTTGCACATTTCGGCGCATCAGAAACCTGCACAACACTTTATCAAAAAGTGGCCAAAAATACTTATCTTAAATGTGAGTTTCTGTTGCAGGAGAATTCAGATGAAACATGCCTCTGATAATAACTTTTTTTTTAAATATCTCTGTAGAGCAACTTTGCCTATTACTTTTATTATCTGTGTCCAGCAGTTTCTTTGCTATACTCCTCTGTATGGTATATCCCTTATCTTTACTGATTATCTCTGAGAGACCCTAGAGTATTTAAATAAGAAACTATGGGCCAGCTGCTAGAAGGGAGGGCCTGCTGAACCTGCTCACTCTGGAGGGATGGGGAGGTTGTGTGATGATGCTCTTTTGCTCTCTGCAGAAGATTCTGCTATCAGTTCCAGCATCCAAGTGCATGACTTTGCATAACATTTTATGTCTCTCTGCACCTCAGGCTACTTTATAGACAACTTCACTCCTTTACTTCAACCCAGCCTCCAGTCTCCAGGTATTATCTTAACAGCTGTTAATCCTTAGGACAGATTACACTTCATGTAAGTATTTCACTGCTAGTTTCTACTATTTATTACATGCTTTATAGGTCTTGTGATGAAAGCTGGGAGGCTAAGTTACAATATATATTCTTTACATATAGACTATGTGGATCTCTGTGTATTTACTTATTGGAATCTCATTGGTTTTGCTGTTGGGCTACTTCATGAGAGAACACAAAGTATTGTGAAAAAAATGGGCAGGATGTAATTGACTCCGCTTTAGGGCAAAGACTAGAAGAGGTTAGACTCTTCCCACTTCATTGCTGCTAAGGAAGATTTATGACAAGTAGTTGCAAAACAGAAAAATGCCATAAATTTGGAAAGAAAAATCTGACACACTACATGGATATTGTGTGATTTCTTTTTAAAAGTGGAATCAGATACAGTGATTTGGTAAAAATCATTAGGAACCCAGAGAAAGAAACTCACACCTCTTAATGAATTTAGTGAATCTCCTTTCTTGCAGAGAAGAATAGAGAAAAGCAGTCAGTACATCAGAGGTGAATATGCAATCAAAGGTGAGTTTATTGCATATGTGGTGGAAATGTTTTGGTGTACAACAACGAGTCAAGCCAGAGAGAGATTAATACTGGTGTCTGAAGTGTCAGTCTTGATAAATCACGTCCAATCATAGAAACTTCATGGAACATACTCGATCATATTCTTTCCACACATGTTTTGGATGTTAATCTCCTTTATATCCTTAATATCATTTATTCCATCATACACCCTATGTTCTAAGAGTTATAAATCTTGGAATCTAGTCATACAGTACAAACAACCCCTGTTACATTTATTTTTGTGACTCAACAATATTGTGCACTGTGTTTTAAGAAGGGTAGAATTTACGGTTAATGGCATAACAACCCAATTTCAGTTTTATTATCTGCTCTCAACATGCACAATATAATCATAGTACTTACTTAGTTACAGCAAGTACTTCACAGTAGAAAACATTTTAACATAAATGAAGTGATTAGAGCTAAGAAATAGCACACAGGGATGTCTCCCGGTATATTGACACAGGCTTGGCCAGCAGTGATTTTCTCTTAACAAGAGGTTATGGTTAACGGTGGCTTCAGGATGAAAGAGTGATGGGGTGCTAGTCCTATAGAGGATCAAATGACTGTTTGCTGGTTCAGCCTGAAGCTTTTTATTATAATGCTATTTCTTGGTGTACATTTTAATGATGTTTAATCTTGATGAAGCATGAGATTTATAGTGTTCTCGAGAAAATAAGCCAAATATATTGTTTACAGGAATGTAAATGCCTTTTATGACTCAAATAATTCATAATTGAGGAATATTTTTGTGCCTGGAAGTGTTGGTGGTTTTCTGTCCTCCTACACTATGACCTGAGAACTACAGTGATTAGTAGTTTTCATATTTCCAAATTTTATGCCAAACCATCTGCTCTTTGTACTGCATCATTTGCATAGTAGTCATGGTGTTACTCATGTGTCATCAGCTTAAAAATATGCACCACATAGATGTAGGTGAAGCTATGTATAACAATTTTCTGCAAACAGACAAATTGCAGACAAATTGTATAAGGAACAAAGAAATATTTTAGTCTATCGGAAATCAACAATGAACAAACATTTCTGTAGCCTGCAGTAGTCTTATTTTTTGTAATCAAGGCTTATATCCTTGTTTAATAGCTAGAATATCCGCACTTTGAGCTCCTTTGTGGTTCAAGAGGGTATAAATAAAGAAGTGTGTAATTGGGTGCAAACTGTCAAACCTCCCTGCAGACTAAGGTCCTGCATGTGGTGGACAAACCACCTTGATAAGGGAAAATCCACCCATCTTGAACATGCTAATAGACCATGAATGAATTTGAAACCCAGGGTAGTCAATAAAGACTCAGGGGAAAATGTTTAACTTTGGGCTCCTCTCAGCCACCCAAAAATCTAGGTGTTATTTAGCATTGCTAAATGCATTTTATGTTAGGTGGATGCCTTTACAATGCCAGTTTAGATACAGAGGGCATTTTATCTCTATTTAAAGTGGATACATTTATAATAGCAGCTTAAATACTTAAATGTTGCAGTGAGGGGGCTAGTGGGCCTTCCCAATAAACCAGCCTTTTTGGGATGTAATTATGGCCTTAATGACCAAACATCTTGCAAATTATGTCCCCAGTGTGGGCGATTTCCGGGTTTGTAGACATGGACACTGATCGCTTCACTAGGGGCTGCCTGAGACTACTGATGACAGTGGCTGTGGCAGGCTGTAAAAGTATCCTACAAACCTGGCTCAACCCCACTGCACCACTCTTTAGAATATTTATAGATAAACTTACATTCATTATGTGCATGGACTGGAAAGAAGCCTCCGTGAGTAGGGATAAATGTGTAGAATCCTTCTTTAACACATTGGAGAGCATTATTGACCTGATGTTACCAGCAATGAAGAAGTATATTAGAGAATGTTTTTCAGCAACAGTAGTGTACCAAGAGCGATAGTTAATAGGAGACCTCCAATAGAACTTGGTTAAGATTGACCATGGAATTTCGCAACCAAGTGATATCTTGCCTGGGATGAAATGGTGGAAGTGTCACGTCATGTTTTATTTGTTTTCATTTTATTAAATGTCATTTTATGTTTTATTTCCCTATTGCCACCCTCCCCTCAAAAACTATGAATCCAAACTATATCCCTGCAATGAAGATTGCCTTACCAAACTGCCAAATGTCCTGGATATTGATCAGACATTAGGTCTTTTCCTAGGTCTTCTAATCTAATGCCCTGTACAACACAGTACCTAGAAACTGGCCTGGAACATAACAGCAGAGTGTTGACAGAGCAGACATGACAAAGCTGCTTCCTGTAATTACTGAGTAGAGACCAGAACTAGCCCAGTACATAACCCCACACCTTATCCTTCTGTAACCCCTCAGGCCATAGACTGCATCTCCTTTTCTCTCCTTTTTTATTCTAAAGATCGCTATAGCAACCAGAATGCCAGGCTGCTGGCAGAAGGCTGAGACTGGATGATAGCAGAGGATTAGCAGAGAAACAGCTGCAAAAATAATGAATATATCTTGGAAAAATGTCTTTAGATATTGCACTATAGAAAAGTTTTTATAAACTTTACAGTTACACTTTAAAGGGCATCTACCACCAGGATGAAGAACTGTATGCAAATGAGCCATTTACACCTATCGAGTCTGGAGCCCCTCAGCATCATTTGCATACAGTCCTTCATCCTGGTGGTACATGCCCTTTAATGTGAATGCCTGTATATGGGAGCTTAGATACTGTGGCTTACACTTACATTTGGAAGAAAAAACTGGGAATTACTTCCTCCATATACTGCACTCTGGCGTCCCCATTGTCAAGGAAATATTATTCTTGAATGTGTAAGATTTGTTTAACTATAGGGCAATTACTAACGTTGTTGAACTATGGGGCAATTAGTATCTATTGAATTGTCCAGGCTTTTACAACATCCTGGAGTCTTTACAGCCTGATAAACTCTGACATGAAGAATGTTCTGTGATGACTTCAGAAGACATATGGTAATCTCTTCTCCACACCTTGGTCCCTCTCCTGCATCAGGACTTGGAAATAAAAAAACTGCTTGAATATTACAGGACTCTCCCCCTCATTAACACTTTGTCCAATCCTGAACGACCCTGTGGACTAATTAATAAATGGTAGGTTCTGAAAACTAAACTAAACAGAGAAGATATAAAACAATATGAGATACAGGAAATAGTGTTCACTCTTTGGGGGCTGCTAAGACAAGCTGAGTGTGTTCTATATTTCTCCCACCTCCAGGGAATCAGTAATTTAATTTGCAAGTTTCTTTTATTATTATCCCTTTTTATTTTATAACTGTTTGCCGTGTTTTGTGTCATTTTATTTTGTAATTCTTTTGTTTTTAACATTTTTTTTACGCACTGATGACCTTTTCTAATTAAAGCCTTTACTTTAATTTTGGTCCCTGTATGCTCTGCGAACTCATAGTCTTGTGAAGTTTTATTAGCTGTGTGACTGCTAGAGTGCTGAGCGTGCATGTCTAGTGGTGTAACAAGGTGACTGCTTGAGAAGGATGTAGAGTGGAATACTTATTGGTCCCAATATAAATGCAATAAGTCGTGGCAGCGGATCATATCTGGAGTGCTGGAGCTGTATTTATGCTCAATTTGGGTCAATGGTGAGCAAAGTTTGAATAGGCCTAATTAAGCTGTACAGTTGAACCCCAAGTCACGTGACGAGGCGGACGCATCCTCGCTGTGACACCCGTATACTATTTTCTGGTCATGTGCAGTCTATCCTTTAGTTTCAGTACATGGAACAGGCTATCCGCTCTGAATATGTTCTGCTTGTTAGTTATAAAATATTATATTTTTACAATAAAGTTATTATAATAATAATAATGTACTTGTTGTTATTAAACCCCTATCCCGCCTGTTAAGTGCTGCAGTCGAACCCGACGGCAGCCACTAGCTTTGCATTTCATTGGAGCTAGGTATAGGGAATGGAGGGGGGGGGGGGGGCATTCCTAATGACATTCTCTGGGTATCGTCTGTCCCTGAAACATTGGGACAATTCATGTATGTGTATGCGCTGGCCCTTTAAATCTCAGTGATCGCTGACAGTAAGGTATGGTGGACAATATGGCCATGTGAATGCATGGTCGAATTGCTTATTGAAATGAAGGTGGCAATATGCTACCTGTATAAAAACAGTATGGTTTGGGTAACATACAGCCATTTTCATACGTTCATGTGAAAGGGGCCTAATACTGTATGTACTGTCTTCTTTCCATTAATTGGAATATAAGAAATCTTTAACAGGTATTTGCAACATCTACAATATGCAGTGTCACTTTAAACTATGTACATTTCTCCACTTCTTCACTTAATTTTTTCTTTTTTTACATGGACTGTAAGTTCATGTAACATAATCTCTGTTCTTACATTATCGAATCATTCCTTGGAAAGATAGTTAGACTTTCATTATAAAGACAGAAATGGTGATGTGTCCTGTTAGAGGCAGAATTCTGGCACAGATTCTATTTCTTGTGACATTCGAAGCATCAGATAACATAACTGAAAAGTTCACATGCTGTCGACGGGAATGAATTTGTGTTCCCTCTGTCTTCAGAATCATATCCATATTATTACAGCAGAGGGGAAGGTCAGCACTCATGGTTTACCGTGGCATTTGCTGTACATAGATAAAATTTAATTTCCAATCCACCATAGTTTAGGAAAATTCTAGAGATTAAAAAGAATAAAACTGAGCAAAAAAGAAAATGTTATGATGGAAAATATCTCTCAACAGCAGTACACATATTTTTATATATCCTTCAATTTAAGAAAAAAGAAGTCCACCATCAGCATCTCATGAAATGAATTTGTCAGTGAAATCTATGCGCTCAAATTACCGTATATACTCGAGTATAAACCGACCCAAGTATAAGCCGAGGTACCTAATTTTACTACAAAAACCGGGGAAAACCCAGTGACTCGAATATAAGCCGAGGGTGGGAAATGCATTGGTCACAGCCTCCCTAGTATATAGCCTGCCGGACCCTGCCCCATAGTATATAGCCAGCACCTGCCCCCCAGTATATAGCCTGCCAGCCCATATGCCCCAGTATATTGCCATCCCTCTGTCCCTGTATTTAGCCAGCCCCCTGCCCCTGTATATAGCCAGCAGCGGGGGAAGCCGGAAAGGTGAGTTTTGATATATTTTTTGTACTTGAGTATAAGCCGAGTTTGGGTTTTCAGCACATTTTTTTGTGCTGAAAAACTAGGCTTATACTCAAGTATATATGGTAATTCTATATTACACAAGATCCTGGCGGTGGACAAATGGATTACTGAAGGGTTTCCTTGCCTAATTGATTACTGACTGGAGGCGGGGGGGCTGTATATTACATAGATTACTGACTGATGGGGGTGCTATATTTTACATTAGTTCCTATATTTTTTTTACTTGAGTATAAGCCGAGTTTGGGGTTTCAGCACATTTTTTGTGCTGAAAAACTAGGCTTATACTCAAGTATATATGGTAATTCTATATTACACAAGATCCTGGCAGAGGACAAATGGATTACTGAAGGGTTGCCCTGCCTAATTGATTACTGACTGGAGGGGGGGGGGCTGTATATTACATAGATTACTGACTGATGGGGGTGCTATATTTTACATTAGTTCCTTACTGATGAGTGACTGTATATTACATGGATTACTGACTGGGCGTTGTACTGACTGAGGTGCTTTATATAACATGGATTACTAAGGATGTGCTGTATATTATGTATGTATTATTTATCAAAGAGGGTTCTGTTATATATGAATGGGGTTGTTAAGACTGTACCTGAGCTCCTTCAAGACCAGGTTTCTTAGTTTCTTTGCTTGTGTTTCCGTTTTCCACCTGCTCCTTTCAATGTAAATTTTATTTTTTTTCATTTACAAAGCTATATGAGGGTGTGTTATATGTGGTACAAACTGTCGCCATTGGCACCAATTACTATTCTGTGCCATGTACTGAGAAGCTGGATACAAATTCCAAATGTGAGGGAATTTTACAAAAAAACACAGTTGCTCCATATTCTGATGGGTTTTATTTTTTTGGCTTTCAATATGTGATCAATATGACATCTATCTGTTATTCTTTGGATCAGTACAATTGCAGAAATACCAAATTTATAAATACAAGGTGTCCTCGCTCCAGGGGAGCTTATATGGGTGGGGTTAGCCTCACTCTGAAGTGATTGGTCATTGCTGTGCTAACCTGTCTCTATGTAATTAGATCTAGGGGATCCTAATCTCACTGTTCCTTGTGCTGCCTTTTGACTCCAGGAAAAGAAAATTTTGTGAGTAAATTTTATCAATATTTCAATAGATCTGACATTTTGGTATGTGGTGGTACCTAACATGTTTGTGATATTACTTGTTTTTTTAATCTGTGTTATATGGAAAGGGTATTTGAATTTTTCAAAATATTTTTTTAAAACTTAAAAAATATATATTTTTTATTTTTTCAGAGCCCCTAGGTTAATAGAACCATTGGGGGTATGATCACTTATACATTATACTGCAAACCAACTGAAATTAGTGTTATTGTTGATATACTTTATGCAATTTAAGGGGCTCTACTCATTTAATATGGGGTAATCATTATGAAATTGTCACGGGTGGTCCCGCGACCCACATTGCGGGTCGCGGGCTCACCCGTGCCGCCCTGCCCCCGCCAGCGCGCCGCCAGCGCATCTCACCCGTCCCGGCTCCTGGCTCGCTCCCCTCCGCTGCCCTAGCAGTCGGGGACGCGCGCGCGGCACCTTCTCCAAATTTAAAGGGCCAGCGCGCCATTAAAAATATTTTTTTAAAACTTAAAAAATATATATTTTATTTTTTCAGAGCCCCTAGGTCAATAGAACCCTTGGGGGTATGATCACTTATACATTATACTGCAAACCAACTGTAATTAGCTTTATTGTTGATATACTTTATGTAATTTAAGGGGCTATACTCATTTAATTTGGGGTAATCATTATGAAATATTGGATGAATGTGCAATAATTTAGTAGTTAATATTTATATTTATTCACAGTTTGGTCAGTTGTGGTGTGAGTGGTATATATGAAGTATATGTATATAGGGTGGCTATATGTCTTTACTTTTGAAGGTGTGAAGGGTATATTTGATATATGTGGGGGCCAGTTGTGAAAAGAATATGCTTGTACAGGGGTTTCATTATTGATATTGTTCTTTGCATGGTGGCATTCATATAATAAATGTATGACAGTTAATATCATAAATAGAGCTTATATATGGGAAATTATTGCTAATTCTGGTCTTTGTATAGTGTCTTTTGTTCATTATCAGTAGAGTGGTATTTTTTTTCTTTAATGTTGTGTCAGTCACAGTTTCGAGGTATTATTTGGAAATTGTATTGCTATGGTTTTTAATATTGGTCTTATGGTTAGTTTTATTTGGTAACTGTATGGTGTTATTATTTTGTTGGTCATTGGCCAAAATTGGAATAGGTTTAGTAAAGGTATGACTTTATGAAACCATCTAAATCTAAACATACCATTGTTTCTAATATCTCTAACATTTGGGCTGATATTAGAAACAGTATACAGACAGTCCCCGGGTTACGTACAAGATAGGCTCCGTAGGTTTGTTCTTAAGTTGAATTTGTATGTAAGTCGGAACTGTATATTTTATTATTGTAGCTCCAGACAAATTTTTTTGGTCTATTGGACAGTTCATTTAAAAAAATGTTGGATTGTCATAAGAACCAGGATTAACGATAAAGCTTAATTTCAGACATCTGTGATAACTGTTTTAGCTGTTTACTGTAGCCTAAGGCTAAAGTTCAGTAAATTACCAATTACCAAAGGTCCATTTGTAACTTGGGGTCGTCTGTAATTTGGGTGTTCTTAAGAAGGGGACTGTCGGTCTATGAAACTTTTAGATGTATATATATTATACAACTGAGCAGTGTGACAACTGTTTACTAGTAATGTCTGCATTATTTAACAATACAGTCAAGATTTCACAATTTTTGATAATATAGATTAGTACCATGCACCCCAGGGGATCAATAATTTCCCCCCTACATCTCATAATTCTGTATCTGGCCGTAAGAGATGTGGCTGTAAAAAGAATCTACTTTCACTTCTTTGTTTTCAATAACAGAAATCTTTTTATCCTACCCCTCCCTCCCACTTCACTAAACCTTTCCCCACCAGCTATGTATAAGAGCTGGCAAACATGGGAGAATATACAATAAGAAGTTTTCCTCCTCAGGATCTTTACAGCCTTGTATTTGTTTAAGAAAAGTATTTTAACGTTGTAAACCACTTTCATAAAGTTTTGTCCCAAAATATTTTTAAATATAAATAGTTTATACTTTCTCTAAACTTATTTTGTGCACCACCAATGTGTTAAAAAGCCTTACAACCCTTATCAACGCTTTTAGACCTGTTTTTTTAGCCATTTTCCCGACTTGTCTGACTGAGGGGCTTGGCCGTTCCAAAGGGGCATGACTTGATGCTGGCCCTCGATTTGAATTTCCGTGCGGCAAAATTGTTATGCAATTAGTTAAGACCACTTTAAAGTATGTCTAAACCTGGAACGACGTTCTTATCCTGCCCAATTCCTTACACATTGATAAATCCTTGCGCAAGAATGCGAGGGTTTTCCTCACTAAACTGACGAACCTGACACAGCGTTGATAATCCCTCCCCCCCCCCCCCCCTTCTGTTGCTATAAGTCAAGAACTGCTATTAGTAAATCTTTAATGTTATAGAGATTCCCTAACCAGAGCCACAATAACTACAGAGCTGTCAAATTTTGATATTTTGCCTTTCCTCTCCAAGTAAAATTTAACTGTCTTTTCAATGTTTTTCTCTAGTCATGTGCTAATTCTGGCTCTCTACAGATAATACTCTTTTATATTAATATGGTCATAATAATCCAGAATACGATTATGTTAACAAAAACAATCCTCCAAAAGTACGACTTTTAAACCAAGACACTGTAAGGACATTTACATAAGATTATCATGTTACTGTTCACAACCCTATGTAACACTGCCACGGGAACACACAGATTATAAAAATAAAAAGGCAAACATGACAAATCATTCGTGGTTTATTCATCCATGACTAAGAGGGGAATTAACTCCTTTCGACTATTGTTTTAATTAAATTGTAAAAGAACCATTTCTATCTATCCTTTCTATCCAACCTTTTCTATCTATAGGTTCGTACACGTGTTGCTTTTGACAACTATTATGGACACCAGCCGCACCATCTGTAATCAATACATAACTACAACAATAAAATTGTGAACCCTTATTTCTTTTACAAGCACGCATGGAAATTAATGAATGCCCCTATAAAATATACTAAGTAACAATTAATCTGTGTACCTATCCATAGCATTCTTTTTTTTTTCATTTTGCATATCCAATATGCTAAAAAAATTATAATGCTTGGAAGATGTGCATTGCAGTGATTGGTGTCTTTTTTATTTCGGAGCTTCAGTCATTTCACACTGTGACCATCACTGTATTACAACCGGCTTGAAAATTTGGAATACTTATTTCCTGCTCTAATAAACATCACATTATTAGTTTCATTCAAACTTACAATATAGAAAATGAGCTAATCTCAACCCTTCCAACACTTATTTTTCTGTCCCAGCATTTTCCTGTGGCGTACTAAAACCCAATCAGCATGCAATCCTCCATCTCTACTTACTGCCCCGTTTCATCCCAGCCACTTCTCAAAATCCCACCCATTGCATGCCTACACTTACCCTACTGTTAACTGTAGTATGTGCTAACTTTAGCAAAACTACAAGTCTTTTCCAGTTGGAGGGTATTTCATAAATGTGAAGCATTATATTAATGTAAGTCAAGTTTCCGTTATTTACAATATTTTTTGCCCTTGTGTTTTTTCTACAATTAGGTGCCTGTTGTTTTGTTTTATGAAACGTGTAGGTCGGCCCCGACAGATAGGGGAGTACCGAAACTCAACAACCATGTTAGGGCAGGTTCATTAAGGGAATAAATCGGTGCTGAAGTTTGTGTTAGAAGTATTTGCCACCCTTGGCAAATGGAGGAATAGGCATAAAATGCTTGTTAACCTTTCATTCACGACCCGTGACGGAAAGCACGTCACGGGTCGGCTGCGGTTTGCATGGAAGGGCTCAACGGGCTGAGCCCTCTCCATAGCTATTAAAGTCTTTGCTGCATACGCCGCCGAGAAAAGCTTGCCGCGGCTTCAAAAGAATGGAGGCGTCATTGGGAAGTGGCGATCCATTGCCATGACATAGGACCGCGATGCGGTCTCGTTTTAACCTTCATTACAATGTGCTTACAGCACATTGTAATGAATAGGAGGAAAATCCCCATCGTACTGCCATACTGTAGTATGGCAGTTATGGTATGATGATTGGACAACCTAGGGGTTAAAGTAACCCTACGGTCGAAAATAGTAAAAGTACAAATTAAAAAAAGTTTTAGAAAAAAAATGAATAATAAAAAAACCTTAAATTCAATCACCCCCCTTCCCTAGAACTTGATTATTTAATATAATAAAACATAACAATCACAAACACTTATGTATCGCCGCAACATCCAAAATGCCTGTTTCTATCAAAATATAATAACCGTTTTTCATCATTTAACCCAGTAACGGAATAATAGCGCACCAATTTCGAAAATGGCCCGTTTTTTGCCATTCGTAAAATTAAAAAAATCTATAAAAGTGATCAAAAGTCGTCAGTCCTAAAAGGGTAACTTGAAACTTCATCAACACTCGCAAAAAATATACCCCCATAGCTACCGTACACAAAGTATAAGAAAGTAGCTGGTTAAATAAAAAAAAAATTTTTTTCATGTATGAAAAAATTATAAAACCTATACAATTTAAGTAGCCCCCTCCCCGTGATCGCACTAACCTCCAAAGATAGTAGACATTTCATTTGTTGGGCACAGTGAAAGCCGTAAATTCCAATCCCAGAAGAAAACGGTGCAAAATTCGTTTTTCCCCAATTGCACTACATTTTGAATTTTTTTTTTCCCGCTCCCGTACATGGTATGGCAAAAAATACATCACTATGAAGAGAATTTTTTAAAGCATCTTTTTCTCTACAACAACCCCTCCATTCCACTCTTTACGTGTATCAAAAACAAGTTATAGATTTTTTTACTTATGTGTTGGGAGTTTTCCACAAATAAAATGAAAAAACAAAAAGGTGTCCTTGCAAAGAGCAAGATGGATTATTAAATACTCAGCAATATGTCCTCTTGATTGAAATGAATAAAAATGAGTCTTTCTATATTTATACTTGTGTATTCATCAACCCTAAAGGAGATATCACGTAACTCTTGCTGTAATATTGTGTTAAGAAGTTCTAGTGTGGTTAAAAAAATTTTCTTGTATCAGTATGTGGCAATAAGCTATTACTGTTTCATGTGGATCAGATACCCGTAGATTATGGGGATATTTAAATCAGGACCTCTGCGCACCGCCAGGCGCAGAGGCTCTGAAATAATCGGCAATGCTAGCGTATTGCTAGCTTTTGCGATTATTTTCCCCAATCCGCACCACCTTTCACGCCATAGGGGCGTGAATGGGCGTGAAGGGGGGGCGCAGCCGGCCTAGCAACTAGGGCATGAAGGGGGGGGTGGGCGGCTGCTGCCGGCGACTTTTCAACTTTACAGTGAGAAGTCACCCCAGCTGCGTTTTTTCTACGCCAGGTCCCTGCCTGACGTAGGATAACGCACCACCCTGCTGGCAGTCCACATACATCAAATGAGGCAGACGCCTCTTGATGTATCGGGCTTTCTCGTTTCGAGTTCAGCGGCGGGGCTATCACAAGGGCCAGCGTATGATAATACCCGCCCTATCAGTCTAAGTACAAAAGGGTTATGCTTTCAGGGATGGTACTTCCATTGTAAACTCTTTTAGCTTCCTTTTTCTCTCTTGTGGCCACCCACTCTTTTGGTTACAACAATATATTACATTATATTATGAAGGGATGTATAAACCGTACTCGACCCTACTTGTACCATAACCTTACCTTAATAAGTGATGCCTCCTGTGTCTTACCTGTCTCCAATAATACATCGACAGTTAGAAGGAGGCTGCAGATCTATTACATAACTATCGCGTCATATGAAAGAATTGTCTTGATCAAGTGATGCATGATTGGTAAATAATTAAAGTGACTACAGAATGGTAAGATTACAGTGTTATCTTTACCAAATATGTTGGTTTTGGTCACGGGTGCTCCTGCAATCAATCATGGTGGCCTCACTGTGCCCTATCGACGTCGGTCCAGCAGCAGCCGTCCTTACCTAGCCTCACTCTAGCTCAACTCACACCTGGCCGTAAGAGATGTGGCTGTAAAAAGAATCTACTTTCACTTTTTTGTTTTCAATAGGACATAAAATCTGTTTATCCTACCCTCCCACTTCACTAAACCTCCCCACCAGCTATGTATTACTGGAACATGGGAGAAGATAAAAATAATAAGTTTTCTCCTCAGGATCTTTACAGCATTGTATTTGTTTAAGAAGATATTGTAAAGTTGTAAACACTTGCAAAAGTTTGGTACAAAATATTTTTACTATAAATAGTTATAATTTTATCTGAACTTATTGCACCAAAAAAATAGTGTGAAAAGCCTTACACCACATTTATCAAGGCTTTTTAGACCTGTTTTTAGCCATTTTCCGACTTGTCTGACTGAGGGGCTTGGCCGTTCCAAAGGGGCATGACTTGATGCTGGCCCTCGATTTGAATTTCCGTGCGGCAAAATTGTTATGCAATTAGTTAAGACCACTTTAAAGTATGTCTAAACCTGGAACGACGTTCTTATCCTGCCCAATTCCTTACACATTGATAAATCCTTGCGCAAGAATGCGAGGGTTTTCCTCACTAAACTGACGAACCTGACACAGCGTTGATAATCCCTCCCCCCCCCCCCCCCTTCTGTTGCTATAAGTTAAGAACTGCTATTAGGTAAATCTATTATGTTATAGAGATTCCATAAACAGAGACACTAATAACTACAGAGCTGTATTTTGATATTTGCCTTTCATCTCCAATGTAAAATTTGAAGGTCTTTTCAATGTTCTTCTCTAGTACATGTGCATAATTCTGCCTCTCTACAGATAAATGACTCTTTTATATTAAATATGATTCATAATATACCCAGGCATACGATTATGTTAACATAAAAACATCCTCCAAAAGTACTGACTTTTTAAACAAAGACACTGAAGGACATTTACATAAGATTATCAATGTTAATGTTAACAAAAGAAGTAACACTGAAAGGGAAAACACAGATTATAAAAATAAAAATGGCAAACATGACAAATCATTATTGTTTATTTCATCCATGACTAAGAGGGGAATTAACCTCCTTTCGACTATTGTTTTAATTAAAAATTGTAAAAGCAAACCTTTTCTATCCTTTCTATCCAACCTTTTCTATCTAGAGGTTCGACAACGTGGTTGCTTTTGACAACTATTAATGGACACCAGTCCGAACCCATCTGTAGATCCAATGACATAAACTACAAACAATAAAATTTGTGAACCCTAAGAACCAAATCCAGCATGCAATACTCCATCTCTACTTACTGCCCTGTTCATCCCTGCCACTTCTCAAATCCCACCCAGTGCATGCCTACAGTTACCCTACTGTTAACTGTAGTTACTGTGCGAACT
Source organism: Engystomops pustulosus (assembly GCA_019512145.1). NCBI lineage: Eukaryota > Metazoa > Chordata > Amphibia > Anura > Leptodactylidae > Engystomops > Engystomops pustulosus. The sequence goes on from CM033644.1 coordinate 140,164,264, forward strand.
TTAGCAAAACTACAAGTCTTCCAGTTGGAGGTATTTCAGTAAATGTGAAGCAGTTTATTAATTGTAAGTCACAGTTCGTTATTTACATAATTTTTTGCCCTTGTGTTTTTTTCTACAATTAGGTGCCTGTGTATTTGGTTTATGAAACGTTGTAGGTCGGCCCAGACAGGAGAGGGAGTACCGAAACTCAACAACCATGTGAGGCAGGTTCATTAAGGGAATAAATCTGTGCTGAAGTTTTGTGGATTAGAGTATGTGCCACCCTTGGCAAATGGAGGAGATAGGCATAAAATGCTTTTAACCCTTTCACGACCCGTGACGTAATAGCACGTCACGGGTCGGCTGCGGTTGCATGGAGAGGGCTCACGGGCTGAGCCCTCTCCATAGCTAGTAAGTCTTTGCTGCATATCGCCGCCAGAAAAGCTGCCGGCGGCTTCAAAAAGATGGAGGCGTCATTGGGAAGTGGCGATCCATTGCCATGACATAGGACCCGAGGCTGTCTCGTTTTAACCCTTTCATTACAATGTGCTTACAGCACATTGTAATGAATGAGGAGGAAAATCCCCATATACTGCCATACTGTAGTATGGCAGTATATGGTAGGATGAATTGGACAACCTAGGGTTAAAGTACCCTAGCGAGTCTGAAAAATAGTAAAAGTAAAAATTAAAAAAAGTTTAGAAAAAAAATTATAATAAAAAAACCTTAAAATTCAAATCACCCCCCTTTCCCTAGAACTGATTATTTAAATATAAATAAACAGTAAAAATCACAAACACATTAGGTATCGCCGCATCCAAAAATGCCTGTTCTATCAAAATATAATAACCGTTTTTCACTGCATTTAACCCAGTAACGGAATATAGCGCCCAATGTCGAAAATGGCACTTTTTTGCCATTCTGAAAAATATAAAAAAATCTATAAAAAGTGATCAAAAGGTCGTACAGTCCTAAAAATGGTAACATTGAAAACTTCATCAAAAGTCGCAAAAAAGATACCACCCATAGCTCCGTACACCAAAGTATAAGAAAGTGCTGGTTAAATAAAAAAAAAATTTTTTGTAAATGTATGAAAAAATTATAAAACCTATACAAATTTAGTATCCCCGTGATCGCACTAACCCAAAGAATAGTAGACATTTAATTTGTGGGGCACAGTGAAAGCCGTAAATTCCAAGCCCAGAAGAAAACGGTGCAAATGCGTTTTTTCCCCAATTTCACTACATTTTGAATTTTTGGGAAAAAACAAACAAAAAGGGGGGTTTTTTTAAAACGAGACCAGCATCGCGGTCCATGTCATGGCAATGGTCGCCCTTTCCCAATGACGCCTCCCTTTTGAAGCCGCCGGCAGCTTTTCTGGCGGCTATATGCAGTCAAAGACTTCTAGCTATGGAGAGGGCTCAGCCCGTGAGCCCCTCTCCATGCCACGCCAGCGACCCGTGACGTGCTATTAACGTCACGGGTCTGAAAGGTGTTAAAAGCATTTTATGCCTATCTCTCCATTTGCCAAGGGTGGCACATACTTCTAATCCACAAAACTTCAGCACGATTATCCTAATGAACCGCCTCACATGGTTGTTGAGTTTCGGTACTCCCCCTCCTGTCTGGCCAACCTACAACTTTTCATAAACCAAATACACAGGCACCTAATTGTAGAAAAACACAAGGGCAAAAATATGTTAAATAACGAACTGTGACTTACAATAATAAACTGCTTCACATTTACTGAAATACCTCCAACTGGAAGACTTGTAGTTTTGCTAAGTTCGCACAGTACTACAGTTACACAGTAGGGTAAGTGTAGGCATGCAACGGTGGGAATTTGAGATAGTGGCTGGGATGAACGGGGCAGTAAGTAGGATGGAGTATTGCATGCTGGATGTGGTTCTTAGTACGCACAGGAATGCTGAGGACCAGAAAAATAATTGTTGGAAGGGGTTGAGATTTAGCTACATTTCTATATTTTAAGTTTGAATGAAACTATAATGTGATGCTTTATTAAGAGCAGAAATAAATTATCCAAATTTTTCCACAGCCGTTTAATCCCAGTGATGGTCCAGTTGTGAAATGACTGAAGCGCAAAATAAAAGACACAATCACTGCATATGCCTCTTTTCCACTGCCTTATCTATTTTTTTTAGCATATTGGATATGCAAAATGAAAAAGAAGCATGGATAGGTACACAGATTATTGTTACTAGTATTATTTTATAGGGGCATCATTAATTCCTGGTGCTGTAAAATAAATAAGGGTTCACAAATTTTATTGTTTGGTAGTTTATGTCATTGGATCTACAGATGGGTTCGGACTGGTGTCCATTAATATTGTCAAACAACCACTTGTCGAACCTCTAGATAGAAAAGGTTGGATAGAAAGGATAGATAGAAATGGTTTGCTTTTAATTCATTTTTAATAAACATAGTCGAAAGGAGGTTAATTCCCCTCTTAGTCATGGATGAAATAACAATAATGATTTGTCATGTTTGCCTTTTTATTTTATAATCTGTGTTTCCCTTTCAGTGTTACGTCTTGTTACATACATTGATAATCTTGTAAATGTCCTTCATGTCTTTGTTTAAAAGTCAGTATTTTTGGAGGATGTTTTATGTTAACATAATCGTATGCCTGTTATTATGAATCATAATTTATAAAAAAAGTCATTATCTGTAGAGAGCAGAATTAGCACATGGACGAGAGAAACATTGAAAAGACTCAAATTTTACATTGGAGAGGAAAGGCAAATATCAAATACAGCTCTGTAGTTATTAGTGGCTCTGTTTAGGAATCCTATAACATAATGAATTTACTAATATCAGTTCTTTACTTATAGCAACAGAATGGGGGGGGGGGGATTTATCAATGTGTCCCAGGTTCCGTCAGTTTTTTAGGGATAAACCCTATCATTTTCTGCGCCAGATTATCACTGTGTTAATGAATCTGGTCAGGATAAGACTGTCGTTTCCAGTTTAGACATACTGTAAAGTGGTCTTAACTTTGCACCAATTTTTGCCGCACGGAAACATTCAAATCGGCCACGCCTCACCATGCCCCTTTGCTGAAGCCACGCCCCCTCGTCGACAAGTCGGAAAATGGCTAACAGGCAAAACTTTATAAATGTGTTGTAAGGCTTTTTCACACACATTTGGTTTGGTGCACAAATTTTAGATGAAATATAAACTATTATATTAAAAATATTTTGTACCAAACTTTTGCAAGTGTTTTACAAAACTTACAAATATCTTCTTAAACAAATACACATGCTGTAAGATCCTGAGGAGAAAACTTATTATTTTATCTCTCCCATGTTTCCAGTTATACATAGCTGGTGGGGGTTTAGTGAAGTGGGAGGGTAGGATAACAGATTTATGTCCTATTGAACAAAAAGTAAGTAGATTCTTTTACAGCCACACTCTTACGGCAGATACAGAATTGTGAGAGGTAGGGGGGGAATTTATTGATCCCCTGGGGTGCATGGTACTAATCTATATTATAAAATTGTGATATCTGACTGTATTGTTAGATAATGCACATTACTAGTACACGCTGTCAACACGCTCAGTTGTATATATATTACATCTAAAAGTTTCATAGACCGACAGTCCCCTTCTAAGAACACACCAAATTACAGAAGACCCCAATTACTGGACTTGGTATTGGTAATTACTGACTTAGCCTTAGGCACGTAAACAGCAAAAACAGTTATCACAGATGTTCTGAAATTAACTGTTATCGTAATCCTGGTTCTTATGACATCCCCATTTTTTAAATGAACTGTCACATAGACCAAAAAAATTTGTCTTGGAGCTACAATAGAAAATATACAGTTCCGACTTACATACAAATTCACTTAGAACAACCCTAGACCTACTTGTACGACGCCCGGGACTGTCTGTATACTGTTTCTAAATATCACCTAAATGTTAGAGCTATTAGAAACAATGGTATGTTTATTTAGATGGTTTCATAAGTCATACCTTACTAAACCTATTCCAATTTGGCCATACCAACAAAAATACACCATACAGTTTACCAAATAAAACTACCATAAGACCATATTAAAAACCATAGCATACAATTCCAAATATCCCTGAACGTGATGACGACAACTTAACAGCAAAAAAATACACTCTATACTGATAATGATACAAAGACACTATACAAGACCAGAATTAGCAATAATTTCCAGAATATAAGCTCTATATTATGAATTAAGTGTCATACTTTTATTATATGAATGCCACCACTGCAAAGAACCACTATCAATACATGAAACCCCGGTACAATCAGATCTCTAACACTGGCCCCCACTATACATCAACATACTTCACACCTTCAAAGTAAAGACCCAAGACATAAGTCCACCCTAATACATATCTTCTAATATAACCACCACACCACACTGACGCAAACGGTGAATAATATAACATAAAACATACAATATTGTGCACAGTCATCCATATTTCATAATATTACCAAATAAATGAGTATTGCCCTTAATTACCAAAGTATGATACAATAAATCTAATTACAATGGTTTGCATAAGTTAATATGATCATACCCCCAAGGCTAATTGACCTAGGCGCTCTCGAAAAAAAAACATTATATATTTTTTACGTTTTAAAAAAATATATTTAAAAATTCAAATCCAACCCCTTTCCTTAAACACAGATTAAAAAAACAATATATCACAAACATGTTAGGTATCACCGAATACAAAATGTCATACTATGATTACATATCAAAGACAATTATTCCTGGGATCGGACCCCTAATGAAAAATGCATCTAAATGTTCCGATTGCCACTAATTTTTGCCCCATTTTTTCCTTGTAAACATCAGGCTGCGAGCATTATGTTTTTCATGCAAGTGTGCTTTCATTTTATTAAAGATATTAAGACATAGTTAAAACATACAGTATAAATGTGTATTTCTGCTATTGTACTGATCACAAGAATCTAACAGATGATTCATCATTGATCACATAATTGACAGCCAAAAAAAAAAAATAAACCCTCAATCATGGACAAACTGTTATCTGCTTTATGTAAAAGTCTCCTCACACTTCATTTGAAATACATATCCACTTCTACGTCATAGCACAGAATGTAATTGGTGCCAATGGCGACAGTTTGTACCACATATAACACACCCTCATACTAACTTGAAGAAAAAAAATACAAATTTACATTGAAGAGAGGCAGGTGAAACGGCACAACACAAACAAAAGAAACTAAGTAAACCTGGTCTTAGAGGAGCTCCAGTACAGTCCCTTAACAACCCAGTTCATTACTACAAAACCCTCTTTGATAAATATACATACATATCTTACAGCACACTTAGTATCCATTTATATAAAGCACCTCGTCAGTTAACAAACGCCCCATTCAGTAACTCCAGTAATATACTTCCACTCATCCAGTACAGGAACTAATGTAAAATTATAGCACCCAGGCATCAGTCATAATCTATGTAATATACCACCCCCCCCCTCCATCAGTATCCAATTAAGCACGGGCACCCTTCAGATAGATCCATTTGTCCTCCTGCCGGGATCTTTTGTATATCTAGATTAACCATATATACTTGATATACCTAGTTTTTTTTCGCCACAAAAAATGTGCTGAACCCCAACTCGGCTATACAAGTAAAAAAAATAATCAAACTCACCTTTCCGCTTCCCCTGCTGCATATACAGGGGCAGGGGCTGGCTAAATACAGTGGACAGAGGGATGGCAATGTACTGGGGCATATGTTCTGCGTCTATATACTGGGCAGTTGCTGCTATATACTATGGGCAGTCGGTTCCCGGCAGGCTAATCTGCTAGGAGGGTTGACCATGCATTTCCCCCCTCGGCTTATATTCGCAGTCGACTGGGTTTTGTCCCCGGTTTTTTTGAGTTAAAATTAGGTACCATCTGGCTTATACCTTGGGTCGTTTAACTCGAGTATAGACTACTGGTAGAGCGCATAGATTTCACGGACAAATTCATTCAGAGAGATGCTGATGGGTGCGACTTCTTTTTCTTAGCATTGAAGGATATCTAAACATATGTGTACTGCTGTTGAGAGATTATTTCCATCCTTAACTTTTCTTTTTTGGCTCATTTTTATTCTTTTTAATCTCTAGAATTTCCTACACTATGGTGGATTAGAATTAATTTTATCTATGTACCAAATGCCATGATGCGACCTTCCCCTCTGCTATAATAATATGGATATGATTCTGAGACAGAGGAGAACACATTCATTCCCGTCGACAGCAGTGAACTTTCAGTTATGTTATCTGTGCTCTTATTTCACAAGAAATATAATCTGTGCCAGAATCTGCCTCTAACAGGACACATCACCATGTTCTGTCTTTATAATGAAGGTCTATAAACTATCTTTCCAAGGATGATTCGATATTGTAAGAACAGAGATTGATTTTACATGAACTGTACAGTCCATTAAAAACACAAAAATTATAGTGCCACGAAGTGAGCATGTCCATAGTTTAAAGTGCACTGCATTGTAATGTGCAAATACCTGTTAAAGATTTTTATTTCCAATTATGGAAGAAGACAACCATACAGTATTAGGCCCCTTACATGAACCTATGAAATGGCTGTTGTTACCCAACCATACTGTTTTTTTATACAGTACAATTTTGCCTACCTTCATTCAAATAAGTAGTCATTTCGACCATTAGCATCTCACATGCCATTTGTCCACCATACCTTACTGTCAGCGATCACTGAGATTTAAAGGGCCAGCGCTTACACATCATGAATTTCCAATGTTTCAGTGGACACACGACCCAGAGATGGTCATTATAAGTGCACCCCCCCCCCCCTCCTTTCCTCGATACCCTAGCTCAAGAATGCAAAGCGAGTGGGCTGCCGTCGGGTTCGACGGCAGCACTAACCGGCGGGATAGACATTAATAACAACAAGTACAATTAATAATACTTATTGTAAAACATAATATTTTATAACTACACAGCAGAACATATTGCAGAGCGGATAGCCTGTCCATGACCAACTCAAGGATATACGCACATGAACCGAGATAGTATACGGTGATCACACAGCTGAGGATGCCGCCGCCGTGTGCCGTGACTGGGGTTAACTGTACCAGCTTAATTAAGCCTACACAAACGTCTGCTCACGCATTGAACCCAAACTGAGCATAACTACAGCGTCGCACTCCGATATAACCGCTGCCACACTTATTGCAGTTATATTGGGACCAATAATATTCCCACTCTACATCCTTCTCAGCATCACACCTTGTACACCACTACAGGCCGCTTCACACTCTACAGTCACACAGCTAATAGACTTCACAAGACTAGTGAGTTCGCCAGCATACAGGACCAAAATTAAAGTAAAGCTTTAATTAGAAAAGGTCATCAGTGCGTAAAAAAAATGTTAAACACAAAGAATTACAAAATAAAATGACCACAAACACGGCAAAACCAGTTTATAAAATAAAAGGGATAATATAAAAGTAACTTGCAAATTAAATTACTGATTCCCTCGGAGGTGGGAGAAATATAGAACACCTCAGCTTGTCTTAGCGAGCCCCCAAAGAGTGGAACCTATTTCCTGTATCTCATAATTGTTTACATCTCTCTGTTTACGTTTAGTTTTCAGAACCTACCAATTTATTAATTATCCCATGGTCGTTCAGGATGGCAAAGGTTGTTATAGTGGGAGAGTCCTGTAATTATGCAAGCAGTTCTTTATTTCCAGTCCTATCGGAGAAGGGACCAGAGGTGTGGAGACGCGATTACCATGATGCAGAGGTCGCACTAACGATTTTCTCCCAAAATGTAAAATAGAAAACTAACTCCTTACCTATTTTTGGAGGAGTATTTTTAGTCAAGGAGGAGTATTGAATTTCGGTAATACATAACTATACTTAGTAATACGCCGTAAATATAATTTAAAAGACGCTATTTATTAAAGAACAAAAAAAAAAAAAATCTCTGATCTGCTCACACGCACAACACACACACACTCAACCTCCCTCCCTGCACCGCCCCTCACTCCCCCCCTCACACGAGCCTCACAGCCACTCCTCCCACGCACACGTCACAACTTCACTCCCCTCCCTCGCACAGCGCATCACTTCCCTCCCTCCCTCCACATGCGCACACTCACTCGCCTCCCTCGAACACCGCACACTCACTCATCCCTCCCTCGCACAGCTGCACAACTCCTCCTCTGCACACGCCACCTCACTCCCTCCTACAATCGCAATCACTCCCCCGTATTCCTCCCTCCAGCGCACTACTTCCTCCTCGCCTTACGCACAGCGCACACTCACATCCTTTACAGCCTGCTGCACATGCGCAACAACTCATCCCTCCCCGACGCACATGCACTACACCTCCCTCGCAGCAGCACCTACATTCACTCCCTCCTCTTACAGCAGCACACTCACTCCCTCCCGTCGACAGCACACACTCACCTGCCGCACACTCCACTCCCTCCCTCGAACAGCGCACCCACTCCCTCCCCAGTGCACACTCACTCCCTCCCTCCACAGCGCACACATCGCACACACACACAGCGCTCACACACACAACGCGCACACACACCACACCTCACCACGCACGGTGCACACTCACAGGCACACATTCACTCACTCCCTCGCACAACTCACACACCAGCGCCTCCACGACACGATAGCACCACACCACACCTCCACCACATCCAGCACTGCACAACTCACACAGCGCATGTACACACCTCGCACAACGCCACGGTACAGCCCTCACCGAGGTAACAACTCACAAACAGCACCCAGCAGCTGAGCACACTACACACCCACAGCACACCAGCGGCACAGCATTCACTCACCCACTCACTCCCTCCGCACAGCACACACTCCACAGTCCAAGCACAAACCACCACACACTCACCACAGGCAGAGACACCCACCACAAACACTCACACGCGCATGGCGAACACATCACAGTGCACTCATTCACTCACTTAGCACCAACTCACAGCACTGGCATACACACGCAGTCGACACACTCAACCCGCCGCATGACACAGAGTTACAGTGAACTCCCCGCCGGCTCTCACACTCGACGCCCACCTTCTCTCAGTGCCGCCGGAAGTCACACATAACCTGCGTGCATGTGAGTCCTGGAGCACAGCATCGCGGGCCGCGCTCACAAATCCCCACATCTCGCGCACCTGGCTGACGCCCCGCGCGCGCTCTTCCATCGTACTAGTCATTCCCTCTTTCACGTGCGCTGGGCACGCTCAGCCTGGCGCGCTACACCGCAATAATTGCCAATCGTATCTTTTACGCAATGGTGCAATTACTTTTAGCGGAGTAATTGGCGCCCACGGTCACGCGTCTATACGCGTGGTGAGGCGTTATTAGCGACGCTCTTGACCATATGGTCCTTCTGAGTCATCACAACTTTTTTGATGTCAGTATCATTTTCAGACTGTAAAAGACTCCCAGATGCTTGTAAGCCGGCCTATGGACAATCACTAATATACTACTTGCCCCTATGTCAACAAAGGTTAGTAATTCCATAGTTTAAACAAATCTTACACATCCACTAATGAATACATTTCCTGTTGACATGGTGGACGCCACTGCGCATATATGGAGAAGACAATTCCCAGTTTTTTTCTTCCCAAATGTAAGATGTAAGCACAGTTCTAGCACTCCCAGTATACAGCATTCACATTCAAGGCCATGTGTACCACCAGATGAAGGACTGTATGCAAATGAATCTGAGGCGGGTCCAGACTCCTAGGTGTAATGCTCATTGTAGCAGACCAGTTCGATCTCCTGTTGCGTAATGCCCTTCATTAAATTGTAACGCTGTAAAGTTATAAAACTTTTGCTATAGTGGCAATATCTAGGACATTTTTCCAAGATTGCTTCATTATTTTCTGTCGCTGTTCTTCTGCTAATCCCCCCTGCTATCACCAGTCTCAGCTCTTCTGCCAGCAGCCGTGGCATTACTGGTGCTATAGCGCATCCATTGGTACGAATACAAAAATGAGAGGAAAGGAGAGATGCAGTCTATGTGCGCTGAAGGATTACAGAATGACTAAGTGTGGGGTTTTTTTTTTTTTTTGTAGCTGTGGATATGTTCTGTCTCTACTCACGTAATTACAGAGAGGCAAGCTTTTGTCATGTCTCTCGTCACACTCTTGCGGCTCATTTCTCAGGCCAGTTTCAGGTACTGTGTTGTCAGGCATTAATTAGAAGACCTAGGGAAAGACCTAATGTCTGATCAATAATCAGGACATTTGGCAGTTTGGGAAAGGGCAATCTTCATTGCAGTGATCTATTCTTGGATTTCATAGTTTTTGAGGGAGGGTGCAATAGCGGAAATAAAACATAAATGACATTTAATAAATGAAACAATATCGTAACATTACATGACACTTCCACCGACCTTTCATCCCAGACAAATATCACTCGTTGCGAACTCCATGGTCATCTTAACCAGTTCTATTGTAGGTCTCCTATTACTAGCGCTCTTGTACACTCTGTTGCTGAAAACTTCTCTAATATACTCTTCATTCTGGTAAGGGGGGGGGCAGCATTTTAGTTTTCGCCTCAGGCAGCAAATATGCTAGAATCGGCCCTGGCATCACTTATTCAGGTAGGTTATGGTACAAGTTCGAGTACGAGTTTCTCACATCCATCATTTAAAATACTGTAATATTATTGTTTTGTAACCAAGTTGGGTTGGACACAAATATGAAAGTTTACCAGTGTAAGTACAATCCCTGAATAGCATAACCCTTTTTGTACTTAGACTGATCTAGACTGGTCTCTGGTCTCTGATCCACATGCAACAGGTAATAGCTTATTCCACATACTGATTACAAGAAAATTCTTTTTACACACACTAGAACTTCTTAACACAATATACACAAGTAGTATATATCCTTTAGGGTGGATGAATACACAAGTAAAATATAAAAAGACACTCATATGATTTTTATCATTCAACCAAGAGGACATATTGCTTGAGTTTTAATAATCCATCTTGCCCTTTAACCATTTTTCACTCCCTACCTTCAAAAATCTATAACTTTTTTATTTTTACACGTAAAAAGCTACGTGATGCCTCGTTTTTTGCGTAACAAATTGCACTTCATAGTGATTGCATTGAATATTCCATGCCACGTACTGGGAAGCGGGAAAAAATTCCAAATGCAGTGAAAATGGTGAAAAAACGCATTTGTGTCGTATTCTTGTGGGCTTGGATATTACGGCTTTCACTTCACGCCACAAATGACGCATCTAATTTATTTTTTGGGTCAGTACGATTACAGGGATACCAAATTTGTATAGGTTTTATAATGTTTTCATACATTTACAAAAATTAAAACCTCATGAACAAAAATGTTTTTTTTATTTTGCCGTCTTCTTGTGCTTATAACTTTTCCATACTTCGTTGTATGGAGTTGAGGGTGGTGTCATCTTTTGCGACTTTTGATGATGTTTTCAATGATATTATTTTTAGGACTGTACGACCTTTTGATCACTTTTTATAGAATTTTTAAATTTTTTTTAAATGGCAAAAAGTGCCAGTTTTGAATTTGGACGCGATTTTCCGTTATGGGGTTAAACGCAGTGAAAAACCATTATTATATTTTAATAGATCAGGCATTTTCGGACGTGGTGGTACCTGATGTGTTTAGGATTTTTACTGTTTATATATATTTATATCAGTTTGAGGGAAAGGGGGTGATTTGAATTTTTAGGTTTTTTTATTATAATTTTTTTTTAAACTTTTTTTATTTTTTTATTTTTACCATTTTTCAGACTCCCTAGGGTACTTTAACCCTAGGTTGTCTGATCGATCCTACCATATACTGCCATACTACAGTATGGCAGTATATGGGGATTTTACTCCTCATACATTACAATGTGCTATCAGCACATTGTAATTTTTTTCCCGCTTCCCGTACATGGGTATGGAAGAAAAATACCATCACTATGAAGAGCAATTTTTTAAGAGCAAAACAAGCCATCACATAACTCTTTACGTGTATAAAAAACAAGTTATAGATTTTGACTTGTGGGGAGTGAAAAATAAAATGAAAAAACAAAAAAGGGTGTCCTTAAAGAGCAAGATGGATTATTAAAACTCAGGCAATATGTCCTCTTGGATTGAATGAAAAAATGATGTCTTTCTATATTTAACTTGTGTATTCATTCCACCCTAAAGGAGATATCAGTACTCTTGTGTATATTGTGTAAGAAGTTCTAGTGTGGTTAAAAAGAATTTTCTTGTATCAGTATGTGCAATAAGCTATTACCTGTTGCATGTGGATCAGAGACCAGAGATTATGGGGATATTATCAGGACCTCTGCGCACGCCAGGGCGCAGAGGCTCTGAAATAATCGCAAATGCTAGCTTATTGCTAGCTTTGCGATTATTTTCCCAATCGCCCACCTTCACGCCAGTGGGGCGTGAATGGGGTGAAGGGGGGGCGCAGCCGGCCGAGCAACTAGGGCATGAAGGGGGGGGGGGCGGCTGCTGCCGGCGACTTTTCACTAAGTGAAAGTCGACCAGCTGCGTTTTTTCTACGCCAGGCCCTGCCTGACGTAGGATAAACGCTACACTGCTGGCAGTCCCATACATCAAGAGGCAGAGCCTCTTGATGTATCGGGCTTCGTCGATCAGGGCGGGGCTATCACAAGGGCCAGCGTATGAGTAAATATCCCCCCATCAGTCTAAGTACAAAAGGGTTATGCTATTCAGGGATGTACTCCATGGTAAACTTTACTATTTGTGGCCACCCAACTTGGTTACAAAACAATAATTACATATATTGATGGGATGTGATAAACCGTACTCGAACTTGTACCATAACCTACCTGTAATAAGTGATGCTCCTGTGTCTTATGTTCCAATAACATCGACAGTTATAAGAGGCTGCAGGATATATTAATAATATCGCGTCATATGAAAGAATTGTCTGATCAAGTGATGCATGATTGGTAAAATAATTAAAGTGACTACAGAATGGTTAAGATTACAGTGTGTTATCTTTACAAATATGTTGGTGGTCACGGGTGCTCCTGCAACCAATGCATGTGCCTCACTGTGCCTATCACGCGCAGCAGCAGCCTCACTTACCTAGCCGCACTCTAGCTCAACTCACACCGGCACTCGCGGCTCCCGTCTTCTCCTGGCTCCGCGCAGAGACACAGGCGGCGTGACGTCATCATCCGCCGCCTGCGTCACTGTATCATACGGAGCGACGCAGACAGCCGGAAAGGCGCTGCGTCGCTCGGCATATCTATCACACCTGCCTTAAAGAGACAGGTGCGATGGATTTACCTGGTGGGCGATTAGGACGCTAAAGGGCGCCCCAATCACCCACCATATTGTTGAAAATAATGCCGCTTACCAAAGGGCTCTGCATTCTGCCGCCTGAGGCGAGATTTTCATCTCGCCTCATGGCAGATGCGGCCCTGAGTGATGCAACCTGTGCTTATACATGTACCAATGACATCGACAGTTATATAGGAGGCTGCATGATATATTAATAACTATCGTCTCATATGAAATGAAGTTCTCTGATCAAGTGATGATGGTAAATAATTAAAGTGACTACAGAATGGTAATATTTACAGTGTGTTATCTGTAACAAATATGTGTGGTTGTCACAGGTGCTCCTGCAACCCATGCACCCGCGTGCCTCATTGTGCCCTATCACGCCAGCAGCAGCCTCACTTACCTAGCCGCGCTCTAGCTCACTTCACCATGTGCGTCCCCGCCTCCTATGGCGCGCGCTGGGTGTCTGGATTTTAAAGGGCCAACGCACCTCTAATTGGCGCTGGCCACCTGATAGCCTATAAATGCTCAGCCTATTCCTGTGACCACTGCCGGATCTTTGTGCCTCATAGCCTTAGAGAAAGCTTTTTTCCATGCCCTTTGCGGTTATCCTGATTTCCGTTCCTGACTTTGCTCCTGTGCCGCCTGTCCTAACCTACCGCTACGTCCCCGACTCCGATCCTGTGCTACCTGTCTGGACCTTCTGCCTGTCCCCAACCACGCTGCTGCCTCACGACTTTGTACTCCGCCTTACCCGCCACCGCGGACAAAGTCACGCCTGCAACCTGGTGGTACCAACGCAGCAGCAAGTCCAACCCACTTGCGACTGGGTCTAGTGAAAACCTGGTGCCACTTAGACTCCGCTCCCAGGTGTCAGCTGACGTCATCGTCCGCGATGGTCCAGTGGGTCCACAGCCCAGGTGCCTGACAGTGGTATTACCAGAATGAAGAGTATATTAGAGAAGTTTTCAGCAACAGAGTGTACAAGAGCGCTAGTAATAGGAGACCTACAATAGAACTGGTTAAGATTGACATGGAATTCGCAACAAGTGATATTTGTCTGGGATGAAACTGTCGGTGGAACAGTGTCATGTCTATGTTCAGATATGTGTTTTCATTTTATTAAATGTCATTTATGTTTTATTTCTCCTATTGGCCAATCCCTCCCTACAAAACTATGAATCCAACCAATAATCCCTGCAATGAAGATTGCCCTTTCCCAAACTGCCAAAGTCCTGATATTGATCAGACATTAGGTCTTTGCCTGTGTTCTTCTAATTATGCCTGTACAACACAGTACCTAGAAACTGGCCTGGAATATGACGACAGCCAAGAGTGTGACCGCAGAAGACTGACAAAAGCTTGCCCTCTCTGTATTACTGAGTAGAGACAGAACGATATCCCAGCTAAAAAAAAATAACCCCACACCTATCATTCTGTAACCTTCAGCGCAATGACTGCATCTCACTCTTTCTCTTCATTTTTGTATTTCAATACCCAATGATCGCTATAGCACCAGTAATGCCAGGCGCTGGCAGAAGGCTGAGACTGGTGATAGCAGGGGAGGATTAGCAGAAAACAGCGGACAGAGAAATAATGGAAATAGTCTTGGAAAATGTCCGTAGATATTGCCACTATAGAAAAGTTTTATAACTTTACACGTACATTTAAAGGGCATTCGACAACAGCGATAGTCGAACGGTTGCACATGAGCATTACACCTATGGAGTCTGGACGCCCCTCAGATCATTGCATACAGTCCTTCATCTGGTGGTTACCATGCACTTGAATGTGAATGCTGTATATGGGAGCTAGCTATACTGTGCTTACACTTACATTTGGGAAGAAAAAAACTGGGAATTGTTTCATCCATATAGCGCAGTGGGTCCCCATTGTCAAGGAAAATTATTCATTGTGATGTGTAGATTTGTTTAAACTATGGATTACTAACCTTTGTTGAACTATGGGGCAATTAGTATATTAGTGATGTCCTAGGCCGCTTACAAGCATCTTGGGGTCTTTTACAGTCTGATAAATATACTGACATCAAGAAAGTTCTGTGTGTGACTCTAGAGGACCTATGGGAAAGGTCGTATAACGCCTCACCACGCGTCATAGACGCGTGACGTGAGGCGCCATTACTCCCGAAAAGTAATTGACCATGCGTAAAAGATACGTTGGCAAGTATTCGTGTAGCGCGCCGGCTGAGCGGCCCAGAGCCCGTCTGCAAAGGAGGGGATGACCTAGTACGAGGATAGCAGCGCGCGCGGGCCGCGTCAGCCAGGCTGCGGCGAGATGTGTGGGATTGTGAGCGCGGCCCGCGATGCTGTGCTCCAGGACATCACATGCCACGCAGGTTATGTGGACTTCACGGCGGCTGAGGAGAAGTTGTGCGGTGTGAGTGTGAGAGCGGCCGGGGAGTTCACTGTAACTTGTGTAGCGTGGGATTTGAGTGTGTGCGAGTCGTGTGTCATGCCAGTGCTGTGAGTGTGTGCTACAGTGAGTGAATGCTGTGCACTGTCGAGTGTCCCATGGCTGTGTGAGTGTTTGGTGGTGGTGTGTCTCTTGCCTGTGGTGAGTGTGTGGTGGTTTGGCTTGGACTGTGTGAGTGTGTGCTGTGCGGAGGGAGTGAGTGGTGAGTGAATGCCTGTGCCGCTGGGTGTGTGGGTGTGTTGTGCTCAGCTGTGTGGTGTGATCTGTGAGTTGTTACGCCGGGTGAGGGTGTACGTGGCGTTGTGCGAGTGTGTACACATGCGCTGTTGTGAGTTGTGCGTGCTGGATGTGGTGGAAGTGTGTGGTGTGGTGCTATCGTGTCGTGTGAGCGCGGTTGTGTGAGTGTGCCGAGGGAGTGAGTGAATGCTGTTGCACGTGAGTGTGCACCGTGCGCGGGGTGAGTGTGTGGCTTGTGTGCGCGTTGTGTGTGTGAGCGCTGTGTGTGTGTGCGATGTGTGCGCTGTGGAGGGAGGGAGTGAGTGTGCACTGTGGGAGGAGTGGTGTCGCTGTCTCGAGGGAGGGAGTGAGTGTCGGTCCGGGGTGGATGGGGCGAGGGAGGGAGTGAGTGGTGCTGCGTGAAGAGGAGGGAGGAATGTGAGGGTGCGCTGGCGAGGGAGCTGGTGTCGCATGTGCGATCGGGGAGGGAGTGTAGTTGTTGCGCAGTGTGCGCAGGCGAAGGATGTGAGTGTGCGCTGTGCGAAGGGAGGAGCTGAAGTAAGTGCGCTGGAGGAGTGTGGGGGGTGAGGGCGTGTAGGAGGGAGTGAGGTGGCGTGTGCGAGGAGGAGTTGGTGCAGCTGTGCGAGGGAGGGTGAGTGATGTTGCGCGTGTTCGAGGGAGGGAGTGAGTGTGCGCATGTGTGAGGAGGGAGTGGACAGTGAGGTGCGCTGTTGCGAGGATGCGGGAGTGAAGCATGTTGACGTTGTGCGGGGAAGGAGCTGTGAGTGCTGTGCGAGAGGGAGGGAGTGAGGGTGCTGGTGCGAGGGAGGGAGTGTTGAGTGTGTGTGTGGTTGTGCGTGTGTGAGAGGACAGAGATTTTTTTTTTTTTTTTTTATAAATAGCGTCTATTTAAAATTATATACGGCGTATTATTAAGTATAGTTCTATGTATTACCGAAATGTCATTCTCCTCCTTACTAAAATACTCCTCAAAAAGTAGAAGAGTTATTTTTATTTTTTACATTTTGGGAAAAGTTTAGTGCGACCTCTGCATCATGGTAATCCGTCTCCACACCTCTGGTCCCTCCTCCGATAGGACTGGAAATAAAGAACGCTGCTTGAAATTACAGGACTCTCCCCTCATTAACAACCTTTGGCCACTCCTGAACGACCATGTGGATAATTAATAAATGGTAGGTCTCTGAAAACTAAAAAAACTAAACAGAGAGATGATAAACAATTATGAGATACAGGAAATAGGTTCCACTCTTTGGGGGCCGCTAAGACAAGCTGAGTGGTGTTCTATATTTCTCCCCACCTCTGGGGAATCAAGTAATTTGAATTTGCAAGTTACTTTATTTATCCCTTTTATTTTCTAAACGGTTTTGCGTGGTTTTGTGCATTTTATTTTGTAATTCTTTGTTTAACATTTTTTTTACGCATGATGACCCTTTTCTAATTAAAGCCTTTACTTAATTTTGGTCCCGTATGCTCGGCGAACTCTAGTCTTGTGAAGTCTTATTAGCTGTGTGACTGCTAGAGTGCATGAGCGGCCGTAGTGGTGTAACCAAGGTTATGCTTGAGAAGGATGTAGAGGGGATTTATTGTCCCAATATAATGCAATAAGTGTAGGCAGGGTTCATCTCTGGAGTGCGACGCTGTAGTTATGCTCTAGATTTGGGTCAATGCGTGAGCAGAGTTTAGTTAGGCTTAATTAAGCGCGTACAGTTACCCCAGTCACGGAAGGCGGCGGCTGCTCGCTGTGTGCACACCGTATACTTTATTCTGTTCATGGCAGTATATCCTTGAGTTGCAGTACATGGACAGGCTATCCGCTCTGAAATAGTTTGCTGTGATAGTTATAAATATGTATAGTTTACATAAAGTATTAAATATGTACTTGTTGTTATTCAAGTCTATCCCGCCGTGTTAGTGCTGCGTCGAACCCGACGGCAGCCCATCGCTTTGCATTTCTTGAGCTAGGGTATAGGAAAGGAGGGGGGGGGGGGTGCATATAACTGACATCTCTGGGATCGTCTTGTCCACTGAAACATTGTGCGAAACAATGTCATGTAGTGGATAAGCGCTGGCCCTTTAAATCTCAGTGATCGCTGAAAGTAAGGTATGGGTGGATCAAATGGCATGTGAAAGCTAATGGTCGAAACTGTCTTATTTGAATGAAGGTAGGCACAAATATGTACTGTATAAAAAAACAGTATGGTTTGGGTAACGATACAGCCATTTCATACGGTTCATGAAGGGGCTAATACTGTATGGTCTGTCTTTTCATTAATTGGGAAATAAAAATCTTTACAGGTATTTGCACTATCTACAAATGCAGTGCACTTTAAACTATGGTACATTGCTCACTTCGCACTTATAATTTTTTGTTTTTAAGGACTGTACAGTTCATGTAACATATCTCTGTTCTTACATATCGAATCCTCCTTGAAAGATAGTTTATAAGACTCTTCATTATAAAGACAGAATGTGATGGTCCTGTTAGAGCAGATTCTGGCAACAGATTACTATTTCTTGTGCAATCAGAGACACAGAAACATAACTGTGAAAAGTTCAACTGCTGTCGACGGGAATGAACTTGTGTTCCCTCTGTCTCAGAATCATATCATATTATTATAGCAGAGGGGAAGGTCAGCATCATGGCTTTGCGTACATAGATAAAATTAATTTCTAATCCCCATAGTGTGTAGGAAAATTCTAGAGATTAAAAAGAATAAAAAATGAGCAAAAAAGAAAAGTTAATGGATGGAAAGTATCTCTCACAGCAGTACACATATTTTAGATATCCTTCAATCTAAGAAAAAGAAGTGCACCCATCAGCATCTCTCATGAAATGAATTTGTCACGTGAATCTAATGCGCTCTTACGAGTTAGTCATACTCGAGTTAAACGACCAAGGATAAGCCGAGGGTACCTATTTTAATCAAAAAAACCGGGGACAAACCCAGTGACAGCGAATATAAGCGAGGGGGGAATGCATTGGTCAAGCCTCCATAGTAATAGCCTGCCGGGAACCACTGCCCATAGTATATAGCCAAGCAACCTGCCCCCCAGTAATAGCGCAGAACATTATGCCCACAGTGCATTGCCATCCCTGTCCCTGTATTTAGCCAGCCCCTGCCCTGTATATAGCAGCACGCGGGAAGAGGAAAGGTGAGTTTGATGTATTTTTTTTACTTGGTATAGCCGAGTTGGGGTTTCAGACACATTTTTTGTGCTGAAAAAAACTAGGCTGATATCTCAAGTCATATATGGTTAAGTCTGATATACACACAAGATCCGTGGCAGAGGACAAATGGATCTATGAAGGGTGCCCGCTTAATGGATACTGACTGGAGGGGGGGGGCGGTATATTACATAGATTACTGACTGATGGGCCGAGGTGCTATAATCTTTACAATTAGTTCCGTACTGATGAGTGAACTGTATATTACTGGAGTTACTGAATGGGCGTGTTGTAACGACTGAGTGCTTTATATAACATGGATACTAAGATGTGCTGTATAGTATGTTATGTATTATTTATCAAAGGAGGGTTTCTGTATAATGAACTGGGTTGTTAAGGATGTACCTGGAGCTCCTTAAGACCAGTGTTCACTTACGTTTCTTTTGTTTTGTTGGTGACGTTTCACCTGCCTCCTTCCAATGTAAATTTGTATTTTTTTTTTTTCAAGCTATAGTATGAGGGTGTGTTATATGTGGTTACAAACGTCGCATGGCACCCAGATTATATCTGTGCCATTGGAGTAGAAGTGGAATGTATGTCAATCAATGTGAGCGGATTTTAACAAAAAGATATACACAGTTTGTCCATGATTGATGGGTTTTTTTTTTTTTTGGCTGTCAATTATGTGATCAATGATGATACTCAATTGTGATTCTTGTGATCAGTACAATAGGCAGAAATACCACATTTATACTGTGATGTTTTAATCATGTCTTAATATCTTTAATAAAATGAAAGCACCACTTTGCATGTAAAAACTATGCTCGCCTGATGTTTACAAGAAAAAATGGGGGCAAAAATAGTGGGCAATCGGACATTTAGATCGCATTTTTCCATTGGGTTCCGATCCCCAGGAATAATTGTTTTTGATATGTCAATATATATCGACATTTTGGATGTCGGTGATAGCCTAACTGTTGTGATATATTGTTTTTTTAAATCTGTGTTTAAGGAAAGGGGTGGATTTGAATTTTTTAATAATTTTTTTAAAACGTTAAAAAATTATATACATGTATTATTATTTTCGGAGCGCCCCTAGGTCAATAGAACACTGGGGGGTATGATCATATTAACATTAATGCAAACCATGTAATTAGATTATGTGTATATACTTATGAATTTAAGGGCATACTCATTAGTTGGGGTAATCATTATGATAATATGGATGGACTGTGCACAATATTAGTAGTTACTATGTTATTATTATTCACGTTGCGTCAGTGTGGTGTGAGTGGTTATATATGAAGATATGTATATAGGGGGACTTATTGTGGGTCTTACTTTGAAGGTGTGAAGGGTATGTTGATGTATGTGGGCGGCCAGTGTTAGCAGGATGAGTCCTGTGTACGCGGATGTTTCTGTATTGATATTGTTCTTTGTCGCATGGGGTGGCATGTCATAACTAATAAAAGTATGACACTTAATATCATAAATAGAGCTATATATGCGGATACTATTATTGTCTACTTCTGTGTCTTGGTATAGTGTCTTGTGTCATTATACTAGTATAGAGTGTATTTTTTTGCTATAAGTGTGTGTCCACACGGTTCGAGGGATTATTTGGAATTGTATGCTATGGTTTTTAATATGGGTCTTATGGTAGTTTTATTTGGTAAACTGTAGGGGATACTTTTGTTGGTTTGGCCAAATTGGAATAGGTTTAGTAAGGTAGTGACTTTATTGAACCATCTAAACTAAACATCACCATGGTTTCTAATACTCTAACATTTGGGCGATAGTTTTAGAAAGTATAACAGACAGTCCCGGGCTACGTACAAGTTAGGATCCGTAGGGTTTCTAAGTTGAATTTGTATGTAAGTCGGAACTGTATATTTTATATTGTAGTCCAGACAAATTTTTTTGGTCTATGGACCAGTGTATTAAAAAAAGTTGGAGGATGTCATAAGAACAGGATTAACGTAATAAGCAGTTAATTTAGAACATCTGGGATGATAAACTGTTTTAGCTGTTTACGTAGCCTAGGCTAAAGTCAGTAAATACCAAATACAGAAACGTCCATGTAACATTGGGTGTCTCTGTAATTTGGATGTGTCTAGAAGGGGACTGTGGACTATGAAACTTTTAGATTCGTAGTATATGACTATACAACTGAGCGTGTGAAGCGTTTACTAGTATGTCTGCTTTATCTAACAATACTAGTCAGATAATCACCAATTTTAATAATGAAGAGTTAGTACATGCACCCCAGGGGATCAATTAAATTCCCCTCCTCTACACTTCTTCACATATTCGTGTTTTTTATGCCGTAAGAGACTGTGGCTGAAAAGAATCTACTTAACTTTGTTTTCAATAGGACATAACATTGTTATCCTACCTCCCACTTACTAAACTCCCCCACCAGCTAGTATACTGGAAACATGGGAGAAGATAAAAATAATAAGTTTCTCCTCAGGATCTTTCAGCATTGGTATTTGTTTAAGAAGTATTTGTAAAAGTTGTTGAAAACACTTGCAAAAGTTTGGTACAAAATATTTTTAATAACATAGTCTATCATTTATCAAAACTTTGTGCACAAACCAAATGTGTGTGAAAAAGCTTACACACATTTATCAAAAGTTTAGCCCTGTTTTAGCCATTTCAGACTTGTCGACGGAGGGGGCGTGGCTTCAGAAAAGGGCATGACTGAGGGTGGCGACGATTTGAATGGTTCCGTGCGGCAAAAAATTGTGTGCATAGTTAAGACCCTTTACAGTATGTTAAACTGGGGAAAACCGACAGTTTATCCTGACCAGATTCATTAACACAGGCATAATCTGGCAGCAGAAAATGATAGCGTTTCCATCCACTTAACAAAAAAAAACTGACGGAACCTGGGACACATGATAAATCCCCCCCCCCATTCTGTTGCTATAAGTAAAGAAACTGATATTAGGTAAATTCATGTATGTTATAAGGATTCCTAAACAGAGCCACTAATAATACAGAGCTGTATTTGATATTTGCCTTTCCTCTCCATGTAAAATTTGAAGGTCTTTTCAATGTTTCTCTCGTCACATGTGGCTAATTCTGCTCTCTACAGATAAATGACCTTTTATTTATAAATTTATGATTCATAACTAGCACAGGCAACGATTATGTTAACATAAAAACATTCCCAAAAGTATGACTTTGTCAAACAAAGACCATGAAGGACATACAAGATTATCAATGTAATGTTAACAAAGAACGTAACACTGAAAGGAAACACAGATTATAAAATAAAAATGGCAAACATGACAAATCATTATTGTTTATTTCATCCTGACTAAGAAGGGGAATTAACCTCCTTTCGACTATGTTTTATTAAAAATTGTAAAAGCAAACCATTTCATCTATCCTTTCTATCCAACCTTTTCTATCTAGAGGTCGACAAAGTGGTTGTTTGACAATATTAATGGACACCAGTCCGAACCCATCTGTAGATCCAATGACATAAAACTACCAAACAATAAAATTTGTGAACCCTTATTTATTTTACAGCACCATGGAATTAATGATGCCCACTATAAAATAATACTAGTAACAATAATCTGTGTACCTATCCATGCATTCTTTTTCATTTGCATATCCCAATATGCTAAAAAAAATAGATAAGGCAGTGGAAAAGAGGCATTGCAGTGATTGTGTCTTTTATTTCTGCGCTTCGTCATTTCACAACGGACCATCACTGGGATTAAAACCGGGCTGTGGAAACAAATTTGGATAATTTATTTTCTGCTCTTAATAAAGCATCACATATAGTTTCATTCAAAACTTAAAATATAGAAATGTAGCTAAATCTCAACCCCCTTCCAACAATTATTTTTCTGGTCCTCAGGCATTCCTGTGCGTACTAAGAACCAATCCAGCATGCAATACTCCATCTCTACTTACTGCCCCGTTCATCCCAGCCACTTCTCAAATTCCCACCGTGCAAGCCTACACTTACCCTACTGTTAACTGTAGTTACTGTGCGAACTTAGCAAAACTACAAGTCTTCCAGTTGGAGGTATTCAGTAAATGTGAAGCAGTTTATTATTGTAAGTCACAGTTCGTTATTTACATAATTTTTGCCCTTGTGTTTTTCTACAATTAGGTGCCTGTGTATTTGGTTTATGAAAGTTGTAGGTTGGCCCAGACAGGAGCGGGAGTACAAATCAACAACCTGTGAGGCCGGTTCATTAGGGATAAATCTGTGCTGAAGTTTTGTGGATTAGAGTATGTGCCACCCTTGGCAAATGGAGGAGATAGGCATAAAATGCTTTAACCCTTTCCAGACCCGTGACGTTAATAGCACGTCACGGGTCGCTGGCGTGCATGGAGAGGGGCTCACGGGCTGAGCCCTCTCCATAGCTAGTAAGTCTTTGACTGCATATGCCGCCAGAAAAGCTGCCGGCGGCTTCAAAAGATGGAGGCGTCATTGGGAAAGTGGCGAACCATGCCATGACATGGACCGGGCTGTCCGTTTAAACCCCCCTTTGTTTGTTTTTTCATTACAATGTGCCTACAGCAATGTAATGAATGAGGAGGAAAATCCCATATACTGCATACTGTAGTATGGCAGAATCTATGGTAGGGATTGGACAACCTAGGGTTAAATACCCTAGCGAGTCTGAAAATAGTAAAAGTAAATTAAAAAAAGTTTAGAAAAACAAAATATAATAAAAAAACCTTAACAATTAAATCACCCCCTTCCTAGAACTGATTATTAAATATAAATAAACAGTAAAAATCACAAAACATTAGGTATCGCCGCACCAAAAATGCCTGTTCTATCAAAATATAATAACCGTTTCACTGCATTTAACCAGTAACGGAACTATAGCGCCAATGTCGAAAACTGGCATTTTTTTGCCATTCTGAAATATAAAAAATCTATTAAAAGTGATCAAAAGGTCGTACAGTCCTAAAAATGGTAACATTGAAAACTCATCAAAAGTCGCAAAAAAAGATACCACCATAGCTCCGTACACCAAGTATAAGAAAGTGTGGTTAAATAAAAAAAAATTTTTGTTAATTATGAAAAAACTTTTATTTAAACCTATACAAATTTAGTATCCCCGTGATCGCACTAACCCAAAGAATAGTAGAACATTTAATTTGTGGGGCACAGTGAAAGCCGTAAATTCCAAGCCAGAAGAAACGTGTGCAAAGCGTTTTTCCCCAATTCATACATTTTGAATTTTTTTTCCCGCTTCCCAGTACATGGGATGAGAAGAAAAAATACCACACTATGAAGAGCAATTTTTTAAGCAGAAAACAAGCCATCAATAACTCTTTACGTGTATAAAAAACAAGTTATAGATTTTGATTGTGGGGAGTGAAAAATCAAAAATGAAAAAACAAAAAAGGGTGGGTCCTTAAAGAGCAAGATTGATTATTAAAACTCAGGCAATATGTCCTCTTGGATTGAATGAAAAAATGATGGGCTTTCTATATTTACTTGTGTATTCATTCCACCCTAAAGGAGTATACAGTACTACTGTATATTGTGGTAAGAAGTTCTAGTGTGTGTAAAAAGAATTGTATTGTAATCAGTATGTGCAATAAGCTATTACCTGTTGCATGTGGATCAGAGGACCAGAGATTATGGGGGATATTATCAGGACCTCTGCGCACGCCAGTGGCGCGAGAGGCTCTGAAAGAATCGCAAACTGCTAGCTTTTGCTAGTTTGCGATTATTTCCCCAAGCCCCATTCAAGCCAGTGGGGCGTGAATGGCGAGTGAAGGGGGGCGCAGCCGGCCGAGCAACTAGGCATGAAGGGGGGGGGCGCTGTGCCGGCGATCTCTTTCAACGTGAAAGTCGCCAGCATGCGTTTTTCTACGCCAGGCCCTGCTCTGACGTATGGATAAACGGCTACACTGCTGGCAGTTCCCATACATCAAGAGCAGAGCTCTTGATGTGTCGGGCTGCGAATTGCAGCGGCGGGGCTAGCTATCACAAGGGCCAGCGTATGATAAATATCCCCCTATCAGTCTAAGTACAAAATGGGTTATGCTATTCAGGGATTGTACTTACAATGGTAAACTTTCATATTTGTGGCCAACCCAACTTGGTTACAAAACAATAATATTACATTATTATGATGGATGTGAGAAACTCGTACTCGAACTTGTACCATAACCTACCTGAATAAGTGATGCATCCTGTGCTTATTCATGTTCCAATAACATCGACAGTTATATAGGAGGCTGCAGGATATATTAATAACTATCGCGTCATATGAAATGAAGTTGTCTGATCAAGTGATGATGATGGTAAATAATTAAAGTGACTACAGAATGGTAAGATTTACAGTGTGTTATCTGTAACAAATATGTGTGGTTGTCACGGGTGCTCCTGCAACCAATGCAGTGCCTCACTGTGCCCTATCACGCCAGCAGCAGCCTCACTTACCTAGCCGCACTCTAGCTCACTTCACCACGTGCGTCCTTGCCTCCTATGGCGGGCGCTGGGTGTCTGGAATTTAAAGGGCCAACGCACCTCTAATTGGCGCTGGCCACCTGATAGAGTATAAATGCTCAGCCTATTCCTGTGACCACTGCCGGATCTTTGTGCCTCATAGCCTTAGAGAAAGCTTTTTTCCATGCCCTTTGTGGTTATCCTGATTTCCCGTTGTGACCTTGATTCCGTTCCTGACTTCGCTCCTGTGCTGCCTGTCCTAACCTACCGCTACGTCCCCGACTCCGATCCTGTGCTGCCTGTCTGGACCTTCTGCCTGTCCCCAACCATGCTGCTGCCTCACGACTTTGTACTACGCCTTGCCCGTCACCGCGCCACCACGCCTGCAACCTGGTGGTACCAACGCAGCAGCAAGTCCAACCCACTTGCGACTGGTTCTAGTGAAAACCTGGTGCCACTTAGACTCCGCTCCCAGGTGTCAGCTGACGTCATCATCCGCGATGGTCCAGTGGGTCCACAGCCCAGGTGCCTGACAGTGGTAATCCTTATTTACCTAGAACTGGAAAGGTTTATTCTGATTTCTGAAAAAAAAATGCATATGTGTCTTTTTATATAGTGTATGTCAACTTCTGATTCCAGCTGTATCACATTATGCCAGCCTAAATTTTAATTGGTATAAATTTAGAGGGGAAGCATTGGTTACTCATTAGAAGTATGTTTTATGGTTAATTGTATGGTTATGGTTAATTTGTCTTTATTCAAGTTTTCAAAATGTAGGATCCAGAAAAAATTTAGGGCATAAGGGAAATAAGGCAAAACAAATGAACAACTTAAAACACATGATTATAACCATCAATACCATAGTGTTCACAGAAAAATTAACAAGGCCCACCATATAAGTAGTTAAGAGTAAGAAAAATAGAAAGGATATAGATGGGTTGAGACTAAGTAGAGGTGGCTATACCTAGGCCTCTCAGAAAAATGGGGAGTTTTGAAGTAAAATCCACAGCTGGCAGATAGAGAGGTCATTAGATGCACATTCCTATATCTGAATACAAAAGGCACTGTAACTGATTAGCTAAATGACAAATTATAGTGTAGTTCTGCAACTGGGGTCAATGCTTCATTATTCCTGCGGCAATTAAATAGAAGGTTGTCTCTCCTTGCTTGCAGGGACACTTTGATAGTCTAGTTTCCATATTTGAAGCCTATAATATAGATGGGTTATGATTGTAAGATCTATTATAATCAAGCTTGACATAGATGTATCATTCAATTCTAGAAAGATGGGAAACATAACTCAAGGATATGGGACAGCAAAATATTATCCTGTCAGATAGAATATTGTCATCTCTGAAGATCTTTATTGGATTTTTTCTTATTATGTTAAAGCCAGCATGAGATCTGGAAACAAGATGCAACTCTAAATTGTGACAAGAGGTATGTTATTGCTTGATGGAAATAATAATGTAAACCGCCGGTTTCCCTGTGTATTACAGTGTATCATGGTGTTACTTTGAGTCAGAAATTAGCACTGGTGTATTTGCTATCTTCAGAATATATAGTATACAGTGGGTATGGATAGTATTCAGACCCCCTTAATTTTAACCCCTTTGTTTCATTATTAAACACACCCCTTTGTTTCATTATTAAACACATGGTCATAAGTATTAAGACCCTTTGCTCAGTATTGAGTAGAAGCACCGTTTGAGGTAGTACAGCCATGAGTCTTCTAGGGCATGATGCAACAGGTTTTTCATACCTGAACTTTCCTTTCAGATCCTTTTTTGTTCCCTCACATTGGATGATGAACATTGGTGGAAGCCATTTTCAAGTCTTCAGATATGCTAAATAGGGTGTAGACCCCTTTGTTTCATTATTAAACACATGGTCATAAGTATTAAGACCCACCTTTTGAGCTAGTACAGCCATGAGTCTTCTAGGGCATGATGCAACAAGTTTTTCATACTTGAACTTTCCTTTCAGATCCTTTTCTGTTCCCTCACGTTGGATGATGAACATTGGTGGAAGCCATTTTCAAATCTTCAGATATGCTAAATAGGGTGTTGGTCCGGGCTCTGGCTGGGACAGTCAAGAATGGCCACAGAGTTGTTCAGAAGCCATTCACTGAGACTTGTAGTGCTACCTTTGTATTTTGTACTCTGTTTATTGTATATATCTAGTGTGTACTACAAGTCTCAGTGAATGGGCTTCTGAACAACTCTGTGGGCTTCTAGACGTGTCCCAGCAGAGCCAGGACCTACACCCTATTTAGCATATCTGAAGACTTGAAAATGGCTTCCACCAATGTTCATCATCAATGTGAGGGAACAAAAAGGATCTGAAAGGAAAGTTCAGGTATGAAAAACCTGTTGCATCATGCCCTAGAAGACTCATGGCTTGTACTACCTCAAACGGTGCTTCTACTCAATACTGAGCAAAGGGTTCTTAATACTTATGACCATGTGTTTAATAATGAAACAAAGGGGTTAAAATTAAGGGGGTCATGATATTATCCATACCCACTGTATACTATATATTCTGAAGATAGCAAATACACACCAGTCTAATTTCTGACTCAAAGTAACATGATGATACACTGTATACACAGGAAACCGGCGGTTACATTATTATTTCCATCAAGCAATAACATACCTCTTGTCACAATTTAGAGTTGCATCTTGTTCCAGATCATCATGCTGGCTTTAACTAATAAGAAAAAACCAATAAAGATCTTCAGAGATGACAATATTCTATCTGACAGCGATAATATTTTGCTGTCCCATATCCTTGAGTTATGTTTCCCATCTTTCTAGAATTGAAGATAATCTATGTCAAGCTTGATTATAATAGATCTACAATCATAACCATCTATATTTAGGCTTCAAATATGGAAACTAGACTATCAAAGTGTCCCTGCAAGCAAGGAGAGACAACCTTCTATTTAATTGCGCAGGAAGGAAATGAAGCATTGACCCCAGTGCAGAACTACACATATAATTTGTCATTTAGCTAATCAGTTACAGTGCCTTTTGTATTCAGATATAGGAATGTGCATTAATACCTCTCTATCTGCCAGCTGTGGATTTTACTTCAAAACTCCCCATTTTTCTGAGAGGCCTAGGTATGCACACCTCTACTTGCTCAACCATCTTTATCCTTTCTATTTTTCTATCTTAATACTTATTGGTGGGCCTTGTTAATTTTTTTGGAACACTATGGTATTGAGGTTATAATCATGTGTTTTAAGTTGTTTCATTTGTTTTGCTTATTTCCCTTATGCCCTAAATTTTTTCTGGGTCCTACATTTTGAAAACTTGAATAAAGACAAATTAACCATAACCATACAATTAACCATAAACATACTTTAATGAGTAACCAATGCTTCCCCCTCTAAATTTATACCAATTAAATATAGGCTGAATAATGTGATGCAGCTGGAATCAGAAGTTGTACAAACACTATAAAAAAGACACATATTGATGTTTTTTTTTCGAGAATCAGTATAAACCTTTCCAGTTATAGGTAAATAAGGATTACCACTGTCAGGCCGCTGGTGTGGACCCAGTGACCATCGCGGATGATGACGTCAGTGACACACTGGGAGCGGAGTCTAAGTGGCACCAGGTTTTCACTAGAACCAGTCGCAAGGTGGTGTGGACTTGCTGCTGCGTTGGTACCACCAGGTTGCAGGCGTGTGGCGCAGTGGTGACGGGCAAGGCGTGTACAAAGTCGTGAAGCAGCAGCATCATGGTTGGGGACAGGCAGAAGGTCCAGACAGGCAGCACAGGATCGGAGTCGGGGACGTAGCGGTAGGTATGGACGAGCGGCAGCACAGGACGGAAGTCAGGAACGGAATCAAGGTCACAACGGGAAATCAGGATAACCACAAAGGCATGGAAAAAAGCTTTCTCTAAGGCTATGAGGCACAAAGATCGGCAGTGGTCACAGTGAATAGGCTGAGCATTATACTCTATCAGGTGGCCAGCGCCAATTAGAGGTGCGTTGGCCCTTTAAATTCCAGACACCAGCGCCCGCCATAGGAGGGCAAGGAAGCGCACGTGGTGAAGTGAGCAGAGTGCGGCTAGGTAAGTGAGGCTGCTGCTGGCGTGATAGGGCACAGTGAGGCACTGCATTGGTTGCAGGAGCACCCGTGACAACCACACATATTGTTACAGATAACACACTGTAAATCTACCATTCTGTAGTCACTTTAATTATTTACCATCACTCACTTGACAGACAACTTCATTTCATATGACGGATAGTTATTAATAATCCTGCAGCCTCCTATATAACTGTCGATGTTATTGGAACATGAATAAGCACAGGATGCCATCATTATTCAGGTAGGTTATGGTACAAGTCTGAGTACGAGTTTCCACAGCCATCATAAAATTGTATATTAGTTGTTTTGAACCAAGTTGGGTTGGCCACAAATATGAAAGTTACCATTGTAAGTACAATCCCTGAATAGCATAACCCATTTTGTACTTAGACTGATAGGGGGATATTTACTCATACGCTGGCCCTTGTGATAGCCCCGCCGCTGCAAATTCGCAGCCCGATACATCAAGAGGCTTCTGCCTCTTGATGTATGGGACTGCCAGCAGTGTAGCGTTTATCCTACGTCAGGCAGGGCCTGGCGTAGAAAAAAACGCAGCTGGCGACTTTTCACGTATGAAAAGTCGCCGGCAGCAGCGCCCCCCCCCTTCATGCCCTAGTTGCTCGGCCGGCTGCGCCCCCCCTTCACGCCCATTCACGCCCCACTGGCGTGAAGGTGGCGGATTGGGGAAAATAATCGCAAAAGCTAGCAATAAGCTGCATTTGCGATTATTTCAGAGCCTCGCGCCACTGCGCGTGCGCAGAGGTCCTGATAAATATCCCCCATAATCTCTGGTCTCCTGATCCACATGCAACAGGTAATAGCTTATTGCACATACTGATTACAAGAAAATTCTTTTTACACACACTAGAACTTCTTACACAATATACACAAGTTACTGTATATCTCCTTTAGGGTGGATGAATACACAAGTAAATATGAAAGAATCAACTTTTTCATTCAATCCAAGAGGACATATTGGCCTGAGTTTTAATAATCCATCTTGCTCTTTAAGGACCCCTTTTTTGTTTTTTCATTTTTATTTTTCACTCCCCACAATCAAAAATCTATAACTTGTTTTTTATACACGTAAAGAGTTATGTGATGGCTTGTTTTCTGCTTAAAAAATTGCTCTTCATAGTGATGGTATTTTTCTTCATCACCATGTACTGGGAAGCGGGGAAAAAAATTCAAAATAGGTGAATTGGGGAAAGGAAAAAACGCAATTGCACCGTTTTCTTCGGGCTTGGAATTTACGGCTTTCACTGTGCCCACAAATTAAATGTCTACTATTCTTTGGGTTAGTGCGATACACGGGGATACTAAATTTGTATAGGTTATAATTTTTCATACATTTACAAAAAAATTTTTTTTTTATTTAACCAGCACTTTCTTATACTTTGGTGTACGGAGCTAGGTGGTATCTTTTTTTGCGACTTTTGATGAAGTTTCAATGTTACCATTTTTAGGACTGTACGACCTTTTGATCACTTTTTATAGATTTTTTTATATTTTTCGAATGGCAAAAAAGTGCCATTTTCGACATTGGCGCTATATTCGTTAATGGGTTAAATGCAGTGAAAAAACGTTATTATATTTGATTAGAACAGGCATTTTTGGATGCGGCGATACCTAATGTTTTTGTGATTTTACTGTTTATTTATATTTAATAATCAGTTCTAGGGAAAGGGGGTGATTTGAATTTTAAGGTTTTTATTATAATTTTTTTCTAAACTTTTTTTAATTTTTACTTTTACTATTTTTCAGACTCGCTAGGGTACTTAACCCTGGTTGTCCAATTCATCCTACCATATACTGCCATACTACAGTATGGCAGTATATGGGATTTTCCTCTATTCATTACATGTGCTGTAAGCACATTGTAATGAAAGGGTTAAAACGAGACAGCCTCGGGTCCTATTCATGGCAATGGAGCCACTTCCCAATGAGCTCCTTCTTTTGAAGCAGCCGGCAGCTTTTCTGGCGGCGAATGCAGCAAAGACTTACTAGCTATGGAGAGGGCTCAGCCCGTGAGCCCTCTCCATGCAACCGCAGCCGACCCGTGACGTGCTATTAACGTCACGGGTCGTGAAAGGGTTAAAAGCATTTTATGCCTATCTCCTCCATTTGCCAACGGGTGGCACATACTCAATCCACAAAACTTCAGCACAGATTTATTCCTTAATGAACTGCCTCACATGGTTGTTGAGATTTCGGTACTCCCTCTCCTGTCTGGGCCGACCTACAACGTTTCAAACCAAATAACACAGGCACCTAATTGTAGAAAAAAACACAAGGGCAAAAATTATGTAAATAACGAACTGTGACTTACAATAATAAACTGCTTCACATTTACTGAATACCTCCAACTGGAAGACTTGTAGTTTTGCTAAGTTCGCGCACAGTAACTACACGTTAACAGTAGGGTAAGTGAGGCATGCACTGGGTGTGTGATTGAGAAGGGCATGTGGCATGAACGGAGGGGCAGTAAGTAGAGATGGAGTATTGCATGCTGGATTGGTTCTTAGTACGCACAGGAGAATGCCTGAGGACCAGAAAAATAATTGTTGGAAGGGGGTTGAGATTTAGCTAAATTTCTATATTTTAAGTTTGAATGAAACTATAATGTGATGCTTTATTAAGAGCAGAAATAAATTATCCAAATTTTCACAGCCGGCCTGGTTTAATCCCAGTGATGGTCCAGTTGTGAAATGACTGAAGCGTCAGAAATAAAAAGACACCAATCACTGCAATGCAAATCTTTTCCACGCCTTATCTATTTTTTTTAGCATATTGGATATGCAAAATGAAAAAAGAATGCTATGGATAGGTACAGATTATTGTTACTAGTATTATTTTATAGGGATCTTAATTCCATGGTGCTGTAAATAATAAGGGTTCCAAATTTTATTGTTTGTAGTTTATGTCATTGGATCTACAGATGGGTTCGGACTGGTGTCCATTAATAGTTGTCAAAGCAACCACGTTGTCGAACCTCTAGATAGAAAAGGTTGGATAGAAAGGATAGATAGAAATGGTTTGCTTTTACAATTTTTAATTAAAACAATAGTCGAAAGGAGGTTATTCCCCTCTTAGTCATATGAATAAACAATAATGATTTGTCATGTTTGCATTTTTATTTTTAATCTGTTGTTTTCCCTTTCAGTGTTACTTCTTTGTTAACATTAACATTGATAATCTTATGTAATGTCCTTCAGTGTCTTTGTTAAAAGTCAGTACTTTTGGAGGATGTTTTTATTAACATAATCGTATGCCTGTTATTATGAATCATATTTAATATAAAGAGTCTTTATCGTGTAGAGAGAGAATTATGCACAGTACTAGGAAGAACATTGAAAAGACCTTCAAATTTTACATTGGAGAGGAAAGGCAAATATCAAAATACAGCTCTGTAGTTATTAGTGGCTCTGTTATGGAATCTCTAAACATAATAGATTTATAATAGCAGTTCTTTACTTATAGCAACAGAATGGGGGGGGGGGATTTATCAATGTGTCCCCGGTTCCGTCAGTTAGTGGATGGAAAACCTAGTCATTTCTGCGCCAGATTTATCACTGTGTTAATGAATCTGGTGCAGGATAAGACTGTCGGTTTCCAGTTTAGACATACTTTAAAGTGGTCTTAACTATGCATCACAATTTTTGCCGCACGGAACATTCAAATCGGCCACGCCTCAAGTCATGCCCCTTTTCTGAAGGCCACGCCCCCTCAGTCAGACAAGTCGGGAAAATGGCTAACTAAAAACAGGTCTAAAAAGCTTTGATAAATGTGGTGTAAGGCTTTTCACACTATTTGTTGTTTGTGCAATAAGTTTAGAAAAAATTTATAACTATTTTATAAAAAATTTTTGTACCAAACTTTTGCAAGTGTTTACAACTTTACAATATCTTCTTAAACAAATACATGCTGTAAAGATCCTGAGGAGAAAACTTATTATTTTTATCTTCTCCCATGTTCCAGATATACATAGCTGGTGGGGAGGTTTAGGAATGGGAGGTAGGATAAACAAGTTTTTATGTCCTATTGAAAACAAAAAGTGAAAGTAGATTCTTTTACAGCCACATCTCTTACGGCAATACAGAATTGTGAGAAGGTAGGGGGGAATTATTGATCCCCTGGGGTGCATGGTATAATCTATATTATAAAAATTGTGATATCTTGACTGTATTGTTAGATAATGCAGACATTACTAGGAAACAGCTGTCACCACCTGCTCAGTTGTATAATTTATACATCTAAAAGTTCATAGACCACAGTCCCCTTCTTAAGACACCCAATACAGACGGACCCCAAGTTACAAATGGACTTTGGTAATGGTATTTACTGAATTTAGCCTTAGGCTACAGTAAACAGCTAAAAAGTTTATCACAGAGATGTCTGAAATTAAGCTTTATCGTTAATTCCGTGTTCTTATGACAATCCAACATTGTTTTAAATGAACGTCCATAGACCAAAAAAATTGTCTGGAGCTAGCAATAATAAAAATATACAGTTCCGACTTACATACAAATTCAACTTTAAGAACAAACCTACGGAGCCGGTACTGTAGTACGACACCGGGGACGTCTAGTATACTGTTTCTAATATCAGCCCAAATGTTAGAGATATTAGAAACAATGGTATGTTTAGATAGATGGTTCATGGTCATAAAGTCATACCTTTACTAAACCTATTCCAATTTTGGCCAATGACCAACAAAAAAATAAACACCATACAGGTTACCAAATAAAACTAACCCATAAGACCAATGAAAAACCATAGCAATACAATTTCAAATATACCTCGAACTCGTGACGACACAACATTAAAGAAAAAAAAAAACCACTTATGATAATGAACAAAAGACACTATACAAAGACCAGAATTAGCAATAATTCCCATATATAAGCTCTATTTATGATATTAAGTGTCATACTTTATTATATGAATGCCACCATGCCAAAGAACATATCAATAATGAAAAACCCGCTGTACAAGCATATCTCTTCACAACTGGCCCCCACATATACAAATAACCTTCACACCTTCAAAGTAAAGACATTAGCCCACCCCACACCTCATATACATACTTCTATACCACCACACCACAAACTGACCAAACTGTGAATAATATAAAATTAACTACTAAATATGCACAGTCATCCAATATTTCATAAGATTACCCCAAATAAATGAGTATAGCCCCCTTAAA
Organism: Engystomops pustulosus; assembly: GCA_019512145.1. Lineage (NCBI taxonomy): Eukaryota > Metazoa > Chordata > Amphibia > Anura > Leptodactylidae > Engystomops > Engystomops pustulosus. Next base: position 140,199,185 of record CM033644.1, read on the forward strand.
TTACATAAGTTATCAACAATAAAGCTAATTACAGTTGGTTTGCAGTATAATGTTAAGGTGATCATACCCCCAAGGGTTCTATTGACCTAGGGGCTCTGAAAAACTAAATATATATTTTTTAAGTTTTAAAAAAATATTTTAAAAAATTCAAATCCCCCTTCTCTTAGAACACCAGGCTACCTTTGTATTTTGTACTCTGTTTATTGTATATATCTAGTGTGTGTACTGTATTGTCTAGAATGCCCTTAAAGAGAACCCATCAGGCAAAATAACCCCCTAAACTAAATATATTTTCATAAACTGCCATTAGAGAGCATTGCCTCTATCCCTTCATTGTCTATCTACATGCCTATAAACCTAAGCAATGAGGTCCTAAAGCTGTATGCAAATGACCTGTGAAATGTCCAGTGATTCATTAGCATATTCAAGCTGTCCGGCTTATTCATGAGTGGGAGGCACAGCCACACCCCCAGTGCATGACTGACAGCTTCTCCATGTAATGGCCACTCAATGTGCTTTCTGGTGGCCACGCCTCCTGCAGCCTGTGTGTGCATGTGTGTGTGTATAATAGAGATACAACAGCTCCAGGCAGCCATGTTATAGCAGAACATGTCAGGTACATGTGTAGCTGATGTCTGTGTCTCACACATGCGTGTAGCAGAACATGACAGGTACTTGTGTAGATGATGTCTGTGTCTCACACGTGTATAGCAGAACATGTCAGGTACTTGTGTAGCTGATGTCTGTGTCTCACACATGTGTAAGCAGAATCATAACAGGTACTTGTGTAGATGATGTCTGTGTCTCACATGTATATAGCAGAACATGTCAGGTACTTGTGTAGCTGATGTCTGTGTCTCACACATGTGTATTAGGAGGGAGAGCATGTCAGCAGATAAAGCACAGACACTAGCAATGCTTTACTATACATTACACACAGACATGAGCAGGGGGAGGAGAAGGGAGTGGTAACAGAAGTGACATCACTGCCTCTGACCATGTGACCAGCCTTATTTACATAATACAGAATAGAGGATTTTATAATGATTAATGTATGAATTGACTAGATAAAGGATGGGATCCTTGTGAGCTGCTCTGACAGGTAGTAGTGACAGAAATAGTGACAGAGACCTGATGACAGCTGTCCTTTAAAGGTATATACACAGTACATTGCCATTGCTATAGGATCCGACATTTTACACAAAGTAGAGAATGCTACACTTATACCTGGAATACCCCAAATAAAAGCCGTGTAAAGTGCGGGTAAGCTGTGTGACTGCTAGAGAGTTAAGCATGCACCTAATGGATTAACAAGGCCCAAAATGCAATAGTTGGTGGCAGTGTGTGTGAGGACTGTCTGTGGGTGAGATTTATGCTCAGTTTGTGAGCTGAGTGAAAGGTGAGTGCAATATTTAGTTAGATAAATAAATTAGCACCTAAGTCAAGTGACCAACCATTTACAGTAAAAGGACTTTGTATGGCGTTATCTCAGAGAAGATAGTCCAGATATAGTATTGTGTCTGAGCCAGTTTTTTGTCTACGTTTGCATGAAAAAAAGTGTCTTTGGAACTTGTAGGTGTATGCATTAAGTGTTTGCACCACAATTGGTGCGGTTGCATTTTCTCCAATACTTTTGAAAACTGTGATAGTGTGTGTTCCTAGTTTGCGTCACATATATTACTGTGATTTGACAAAATTCTGTCACTGCATCGTTAAGAAAAGTGCACCAAGAAAAAAAAGGTGCAGCTGTGTGCCCATCCTGATAACACATCAGATCAACTAAGAGAGTGCTACACTATGTACATTTACCCATCTATATTTTATGATTTCATATACCCATCATAAAGTTATGTCTGAAACGAGAAAATTTGTGTGTTTGAGGTAGAAGTGAATTACTTAGTGAGGTACAGTATATATAACGTCTGTTGCTGTCAGATTGTTTAGTTTCAACAACATTTTATTGAAGGAGAACACAGTGGCGCCTTACAATAGGTCACGGCAAAACACATAGCCCTCGCAGGGGGAATTCACAAAGTTTGGTATCATACATAGCCAGCTACAGTATCAATCATAAAAAGAGAAAACGTTGTCAGATTCTTTAAGGAAACAATCTTGACGGATGTAACCTACCATTTATATTAAGCAGCCACCAGTATGCCCATTGTACTCTAAGCTGGAAAACTAAGGCTTTGGGGTTCCCAAAAATCAGGATAACTGGTCAGTTTCTCTTATAGGTCAAGTTTTCAATACAAGGTTTGCCTTTACAGGATGTAGAGCACAAGATAAGTTTCTATTAACTTGATTTACTATGAAGTCATAAACAATACATTCATTGCCATAGGAAATTTGCTTTCATGAGTTATATTTATGAAACCAAACAAGATTACAAGTCCTTCCATCTGGAAATGGTTATAAATTGACCTGGGTTACATTTATAAATTCCATTTTGCAAGCCATGGTACATCTATTAAAGTAAAATAAAAAAAAGATAATCTCACGGGGCTGCTTAGTATGTGGATGGATTAAGAAAAGGAAAAAAGACTAAAGCTAATGCTTCTCCATCAGTATCTAGGTGTAAATGTTTCTTGTTTTCTTATCCTTTACTTAGGTGAACTAATTGTTAATGTTTTTTTATCTCTTAAGCACAAGTTGCCTCCAATAATTTAACTTTCTGGACATCGTAATAACAAAAAATTGGCTCATGTACACGACTTTGTGCAGAGGCCATAAACTGGCTGTACAACCTGTAGTCAGCTCACGGCCCCTAAATAGGTCTATGACACACGGGGACAGTGTGGTGAGCACACCATGTATGACCGCACTGTGACTGAACTGGACTTCTCCCCCTCCCATCTCCATCCAGCCAAATGCTATGCCCCCCCCCCCCATTTTTTGGCCCATTGCAGCACATGGCCATCTCCATGAGAACTTAAACATTTAAATGCCAACTATATTGGGGAATTCCTACCAAATGAGAGGGACACTAGTCTAATAAAGGGAATCTGCCACTAGGTTTGACCATGCAAAACTGCTCATAGTGCTAGGTACTAGATTGATATTGTTTTGTAGGAAAAGATTCCCTTCTGGGCTTAGTAGTTCAGTCTGTATGCATTCAGATTATGACATCTGTTACTAATAGGACTATTCACTACCCTAAACAGATGCCATTGGACCATCTACTGGGCAACATGGATTGTTGGTGGGCCAATTCTGATACTGACTGCACAGATTAAGCTAAGTACTACTGAAATAGCTGAATGCGGGTGGCCTCATATTTAGTAATGAGGTGCGGCTGCTGCTGGACATTTTAGTGGAGTAGCGGATGCATTTCCTATCCTGTGGCTTATACTCCATTCAATAACTTTTTCGATTTTTTTTTGTGGTAAAATTAGGAGCAACGGCTAATATGATGAGAGGGAGTTCAGCTGCAGAGCGCACATAGACCGTGCCAACCAGGGGTAGAATCCACATTTCCTACACTGTCTGGGGGGTCTTGTCTGGACGGTAGTCGGGGTGGAGGGTTTCATGCAGTTAGGGAATGTGATCGGCTTTTCTAAATAGATTGGTTAAGAGCATGATTGAAGATGATCGTTTAACTTTATGAACAGTATAAGATTAATGATATAAAGGATGTAGAGTATATAGAGTAGTAATTAAGTCCTAACATCCGGGCACATGTTGGTTTGGACGCTGGGGGGGCCCTAGTCATGTGAACAGCTCGGGCCCATGGAACACTTAATCTGCCACTGCCTGTGCATCGGACCTCAGGGCTGCCAGGGAAATGATCAGCACCCTCCGATGGAGGCACGGGGAAAGACCCCCAGAAGGGAGTTTAACGGGTTATGCGTTTAACAGGATCGGAGCCCACTCTGACCACGGGTGTTACACGGGTGTATCCCGATGCCGATTTGGCTCAGATCTCGAGCTGAACCGGCATCAGCTCTGCATCTGATATATCAAATGCTGTGCGTTAAGTCACTGCACTCAGCGTCCGATATATTGGACGCAGAGCACTAAGGGGGTTAAAAATAACAATTATGCCTCCTCAGCAGTTGTCCTTGAGACATAAGAATGCTTTGGTCTCAACATCTTATGATAAGGATGTCTCTCCCTCCTGGCAGTGGCCTTTAGTCACTATTCTTTATGGCCCAAACCAAACTTTTTGAGCACATGGGAGAAACAGTTTCCAGCACTGTAGAGGAATCTTCCACTTGACATCTTTATTGAGGTTTTTAAAATCGCATTACATTGCATTAGACGGATGGAAAACCGATACAATCCTAGATAATTGAACTACACGTTTCACCTGGCTTATTCATGGTCACCATAACAATGAATAATCCGTAAGGTGAAACGCGTAGGTTGATTACTTACCTGGTATTGTACCTGCTGTCCATCTGTTACTGTTTTTTTATTCTACATGCCTAGAGTTTTTGGGGTTGTTATTAATGCACAAAAAGATTCCTCATCAAGAGAGGAGGTGATCTAGGCTATTTTGTTGATTTTGATAATTTTTTACAGCAAGTCCCCAGTCATTTTGATTTTTTTATAGCATTCTCTCACAATTCTACTGAATTGCTGATAAAATTATTCTCTTACAATGGAGAAAATCCAGCCATTCCACATAAAAGGCTTATAAAATTATATCTATTTAATAGTAATTACATGGGGATATGGTAATATGCCAGACACGTGCATACTGTTGGGCTAGGCCTTTGGTTAGTTTTCGCAATTCGTCTAAGTTGCCTTACAGCACTATAAGGATGATGCTCTTCTTCACTCCAACAGTTCAATGGTGGGGCCTAATGTGCCCTTTCTTGCTCCTGTGTATAATAATGTTAAAGCTAGTTCTGATTCTCAAGCTATGTAGTAAATTACTGTGGTTTCCTACTATATTAAGACTATGCTAAATGTTATTGACTTGTAAGGGATCAATGATTTCTGACAAGTGAGAGATTAAACTGCTTATGGCTTCAGGTTCTGGCTTATACATTTTATACAAGGCAGTTTTATCAGTAACATGTTCTTTCCACTTAACCTTATTATGTTGCTAATCTCAGGGGCAACACATGGCTCCATAATTATCTAAAGGAAAAAAATACAGAGCAGACAAATTTGAAAAGCTAAATATATTGTTCACAGGCTGTAGTTAAAATTTCATAGTTCTCGCTTTCTGAACAAGACATTGTGCGGGAGTAAAATGTTCTACTCAGCATGTTGCCCATGTCATGCCTGGTTGATATATTCTATGCAATTATGTGGCTCCTAATTTATTGCATTGTTCTTATGGGCTATAGTGTAAAGGTATCAATGGAATTATAATGACTAATATTAATCAATGGAATTATAATGGCTAAAATCACAAGTTCACATTCTTTGTTTCCAGAAGATGGTAAGAATTTGGTTGCTGGCAATTTTTATTTTTACAACGGCTGGGGTCATACAGGGCCGCATATGCTATGAGGCAGGGTGAAGTCCCCGCTTCAGGAGGCAGATTGCGGAACATTTGGCCACCAGTAGTACGGACTTGCCAATGGCTGGAAAGTTCGTACTACCTTAAAAAAATCAATTACATCAGCGAATTTAAGGTGCCAATGTAATTGATATGCAGAGCGGTGCAGCACATCTTGCCTGTGTGCTGCACGCTCTGCAGGACAAAGGATGGTGTGCGTAATGACATCATGAAGCACACCCGTCTGTGTCACTATACACTAGATGCGGCTGCCGACGGGAGATGAGGAGGAAGCTGCGGGAGAGCGTCGGGGCCGGAACCCAAAGTTGAGTACAAGGTTTGTATTTTCTTGGGGTGTCATGGCTGTATACATGGGTGTAGGATGCTTTATACAGGGGGCTGGAGGCTGTATACAGGGGGGTTGGAGGCTGTATACAGGGGGGCTGGAGGCTGCATACAGGGTGCTGGAGGCTGTATACAGGGGGACTGGAGGCTGTATACAGGGGGCTGGAGGCTGTGTATACTGAGGCTGTGTGCAAGTGTGATGCAATGAAGTCCCTGCCTCAGCCAACAGATGGCAGTCCTTTAGAGGTGGCATTTTGCTGCCGGTAGTACGGACTTACGGACAGAGAGCGCGGCTGCCGGTGCCGGGAGAAGAGGATGAGGAGCTGCGGGGAGCGCAGGGGGGCTGTAGGCTCTATGCAGTTTGCTGGAAGCTGTTTACAGGTGGGCTGCAGGCTGTATACTTGGGGCTGGAGACTGTATAAAGGTGGGCTAGAGGCTGTGTAGGCAGGGGAGCTGCTGGAGTCTGTGTATGCAAAGGGGGACTGCTGGAGGCTGTGTATGCAGGGGGAGGCTAAATTAGGGCACCTAATAAATTGTAGGTGCAATATGTACTATAATTCGGGTGACTATACAAAGGATGTTTTATGTGAGGAATAATGTGTTAAGTCATGTTGTGAAGATAATATATTTTAGCAACATGCTCTATTCTACTGTAAGTGGTATTTTTAGGGGCACCGTGTCAGCCCTGGGGTCACGGCATATGTACACAAGAGGATCAACCAGAACTTCATGATGAAAATTCTCCACACATTTATACATTGCAGTATACTAAGCCTCCTGAACATGAGTTACTTTATGACCTCTAAATAAATTGTACAGTATTCTCATCTCTTTAGGATAACCTATCATACTAGCTAACTGCATGAAATGTCAACTCTCTCTTTACTAATGCATCCTGTGTCTTCCTCCCTTCTGTTATCCGGCAAGCACCAGATAGATACCAAGTTCCAGGTTTCTCTGCAGTCACTTTCACCTTGGACTTTGTATATAAGATGATGGCTGATGACTGGTTTAAGCAGCAGAATTTTTAATTTATTAAATTATTTTATATTGTTTCCTTAGAAAGAATGGCTGGACCATTATAAAAGCTCTTATACCTCTTGTGTCAATCCCTTCATCCTCATAGAATGTAAGCTCCTATTGTTCCATATGAATGTTTGTACTCTGTAATGTAATCAGGGGCATAACTAGGTGAGCTTGGGCCCCATAGCAGATTTCTGCATGGGGCCCACCTTTCCTTTAAAAAAAATAAATATATTTGTACATACACATTTATACAAACACACACATTTACGCACTCATATACAGATATTTATATTATATACACACACATAAAGACTCACACACTCACATACTCGTATACACATATACGCACACATTAATGCACTCATTAGTGGGGCGTGAAGGGGGAGGGGCACAACCAGGCAAACGGTGGGCAAGGCCGACGGGGAGTGGGCCAGTGCGGGGTGTTACTGTCCCTGCATCTGAGCACTTGCTGCAGCCAGTGAATTTTCACATGTGAAAAGCATGGCATAGAGATAATCGCTGTGCAGGACCACAGCTGAAGCTTCTTGATGTATCGGGCTGCACCATACTCCAGATCGCAAGTATGATAAATAACTCCCACACAGTATATACACATCAAATTTGCACAAATACTGTATAGTACATACACATTATATATACATACAGTACGCATACATCATATACATATATACAGCATATACACACATGCATATATTTACAGCATATTTATACAAAAACAACAGATACACACATACATATATGCATATATATATATTATTTTTTTTAAATTTATTTATTTTTTTAAACTTGTTTTTATTTATTTTTTCATAAACATACATATAATATTCCAACATAAAAATTTGTACATTGGGATTCTTGTCTTAGCCAAAGCAGGTTATTTTAATTTTATTTACAGTTGAGTCTTGTTGCTAGATTTCTCTCTGCTTTGGTACAGGTTTAGTTTGCATATATATGTTCTGTGTGTTAAAGCTGGCATTAATAATACAATCGAATATTATATTGCATATCATTCAGGTTAGTACACGCTGTCTTATCTACTTCTCTGATCCAACACAAAAATTATTTTTTTTTTTTTAGAAAGATACACTTCTCCCAATAAATAGGATTTGTCGAACTCTCCAAAATACGCCTTTGTCTCGGGTGAATACAGGGGGAGGAATGGTGGCGGCAGCAATTCATGCAGTTTGGCGGCAACAAATCTGGATGAAAGTGCTTGTTACATTCGAAAAATGCGGCCATGTCTCCTTCAATTTTCTGTCGAAGCAGTCCAATAACCCACTGTAGTATTGTCCAGCGATCGTTCTTCCTTTTTCTAAAAAATCCATGTGGATGACGCCGTTTGCATCCCAAAAAATCGTCGCCATGGCCTTTCTGGCCAATGGGACTGTCTTCGCCTTCTTTGGAGCAGATTCACCTGGAGAAATCCATTGTTTTTATTGTTGCTTAGTTTCTGGTGTGTAATGATGAATCCAGGTTTCATCAACACTGACAACTTGATGCAAAAACTCCTTCGGATCTTGCTTAAATTGCTCCAAATACGAAGTTAACAGCCTCATCCGCTTGTTGTCCACGGTGAGCAATTGCGGCATCCATCAGGCCAACAATTTTTTCATCGCCAACTTATCATGTAAAATATTAATTGCCGTTCCGGTCGACACACCTAAGAGTCACTCAGCAAAGACATATGTAGCATTTCTACTTTCTTTATTGTGGCTTGTGAACACAAAAGTTGTTGGGTAAAAACAGATCGATAATCTCCTGGCTCTTCAAGAAATCTCTTACCAATACAATCAGCTGCACAAAGATTTTCATACTAGGAAAATACAAGTAAATTAAAATACCTAATAACCAGGCTTTATAACAAGCTGACTGCATTAATGGTATATGGCTGTGATACATTTTAAGCAATCAATTCATTTAATCTAATAGTGTTTTTAAAATTTTTATCAACCAGTTCACTTAAAGGAATTAGTTGTCCTTGACGGAGACTAAAATTAGCTAAAATGTTGCAAATTGTGTCTAGAAAAGATCCATCTACATGATTATAACTAGAAATAAATTATTTTGTACAAGGATATGGCTTTACTCCAAACTCACTGGAACACAATACCATTTACAACTCTCAATTAAAGGTGAATTTCCATTGAGACAATCTTATACATAATCAATGACTTTAATACTTTAAGCATAATGGAAATTTACAAGTAGAAAAGTACATTGTGTTTGAACAATGCATTTAATATATTCTATAACATTTTGCAAACTATTTGTATGTCCTTGAAAGTCATTCAGAGCTCAGTTTATTTGGGGTAGATGAAAATAAAAGACCTCCAGTATTGCAGGTAGCTGTAACGCTGCTGCAACACATCATGGCTGATATGGCATGCATACTATAAAGTATTCTGATACCTTCTGTTCTTTTGTTCCCAATATTCTTCCTATCAGGGTTTCCAGCAACAGGTAATGAGCAGTGACAAGAGATGGAGTATTCTACAGAAAAATCCAGAGAGTTGGTGCAAAATGATGTCATAAGGTGTGAATCACCACACACTGGTTTCACCTGTAGTAGATTAGTAGATTGTAGATTGGTAAGATCAAAACAGAAGATCAAAACAAAAAAAAAGAGAAATGTAGATATTTTTGCAAATTTATTAAACAGGAAAAACTGAACTATCACATGGTCATACGTATTGACTAGAAGCACCTTTTTAGCTAGTACAACCGTGACTCTTCTTGGGAAATATGCAACAGGTTTTTATACCAGTTCCCTCAGATTGGAAGGTAAACATTGGTGGAAGCCATTTTCAAGTCACTTCAGAGATGCTCAATTCAGTTAAAGGAAACCTACCAACATGGATGTACCTATTAAGGTAGATTGGGTGGTAGGTGCCTCTATTGTACGTGAGGATAGCCTCACATCCCCTGTATCTTTTTCTAACTTTTATTGCTCTAATATGCAAATTTTCTAAAGAGGCTAAAGGGACGTGGAGTAGCTGGAGCTGAGGCTACACGGCGTGGCTGCTCTACGCCCCAGTAGCCTCTTTGATCCTCCTACCCAGACATCTTTAGCGCACAGGCAGTAACTCTGGCTTCGGAGCAGTGACCATGCAGCTGCGGGACTGCACTCTGCGGATGTGCAAAATGCTGACTTCGCAGACGAGGGCACACAGCTCCTCATAGCTGCACGCCAAAGATATGCGGGTAGGAAGATCAAAGAGGCTACTAGGATGTGGAGTAGCTGCACCGTGTAGCCTAAGCTCCGGCTACTCCACGCCCCAGTAGCCTCTTTTTGAAATTAGCATATTAGGGCAATAAAAGTTACAAAAAGGTGATGTGAGAAATAGCCCTTAAAAGGGCTATCCTCACGTACAATAGAGGCACCTACCACCCGATTTACCTTAATAGGTAGATCCGTGGTCTTAGGTTTCCATAAAGGGCAGGGACAGTCAAGAAGAGTTGTTCTTAAGAACAACCTCATACAAGATCCACTTTTCTTGCAAATACAGTCTAGAGTTGCATGACTGTAAATAGGAAACTGTGCAGACAATTCAATGCAATAATCCAGGGACAGTTAATTTTGGTGCCTGAAACAGCACCAGCTAGATACAAAGCAATAACATTTAGCTTAATGGTGTGTTAAGTTGGTTTTTCATGTGTATTTACTTCCCGCAGGGAGAAGGCGGCCTGATTTGTGGACTCCCTCTGCTCACATACTGTCCATTAGTTACAACCGGCACAGAGTAACACACCCCCTATCACATCAGGCCTCATGTGCACTAGTACAAAAATGTCAAAAAAAGCAATGAGTATCAGAGAGCATACACTCAGCAACGGACATAGTAGCATTTTTCATACTTTCCATTTATTGTGGCTTGTGAACCAAAAAGAATTGTTGGGCTAAAACAAACAGATCTAACTACTCTCCTGGCTCTCGTCCAAAGAAATCTCTTACAATACACAATCAGCATCAGCTGCACAAGAAGATTTTCATACACTTGAAACATAACAAGTATACTTATAAAATACCTAATACCAAGGCATTTATTAATCCAAAGGCACCCCTGACACGCATTACAATGGTATTGGTACTAGTGATACATTTTAATCACAATCAAATATCCTTAACTACATTAATAAAGTAGTTTCTACAATTTTTACTCAACCATTTCAACTTAAAAGGATTTAGACATAGTTGTACTTGACGGAGACTAAAACTAAGCTAAAAGTTGCAAAATTGACGTCTAGAAATAGCATCCATCATATACATGATTAATAACATAAGGAGCAAAATAAATTTATATTTGATACACGGATACATGGCCTTTACTTTCACTAACCAACCATACCACACTAAAACCAACCTACCAAAACACATCACTGGAAAACAACAAATACCATTTACAACTCTCAATTAAAGGTGAATTTCCTTGAGACATCTTATCAACTAATCACTGACCTATTATCATCTCTTTAAGCATAACACAAGCGAAATTTACAAGTAGAAAAGTCTGCATATGTTTTGACACAATACATCTAATAATAATTCTTAACATGTGCAAACTCTTTGTAATGTCCCTTGCAACAGAGTCACTTCAGAGCCTCCAGTTTACATTTTGGGGTAGATTAACAATAAAGGCTCTCCATAATTGGCAGGCCCAAGCTGTATAAACGCTGCTTTGCAAACCATCATGTTCAATGATACTCTGCATACTATACATCTCTTATATACCCTTCGTTCTTTATGTTCCCCTAATTCTTCATCACAGTGTTCCTATCGAGTTTCAGCAACAGGTAATAGAGCAGTGACAAGAAGAATGGACGTATTCTACAGACAAATTCCAGAGGATTGGTCCATGTAAGTGCAAATGACATTACATAATAATGGTGTGAATCACCCACAGACGCTGGTTTACACTGTCAGATTATTGCTAATTATGTAGATTGGTCAAGATCCAAAACGAAGACTCCACACAAACACAAAAAAAACAAAAGACGAAAATGCTAATATTTTATGCAAATTTAATTAAACACGGAAAACTGAAACAACTACATCACCTGGTCCATAAAACAGTATAATTAGTAGAGACAACCTTTTAAAGCTAGTACAAGCACCGTTGACTCTTCTTTGGAACAATATGCAACAGGTTTTTTTAATAATACGCAGTTCCCTCAGAATTGGAAGGTTAAACCATGTGGAACGACACACAACTTTTCCCTCAAGTCACTATCAGAGAGATGCCAATTCAATGTTAACAGGAAACCTACCACACGTGATTACCATAATTAATCGTAGATTGGGTTGGTAGACATGCCCATCTAATTGTACGTGAGGAAATGGCCCTCACATCCCCTGTTCTTTTCTTAAACTTTTTATTTGCTCTATATGCAATTTTTCAGAAGAGGCTAAAGGTATGGAGTAGCTGGGAGCTTAGCTACCTGCGTGCTGCTCTAACGCCCAGTAGCCTGCTTTGATCCTCCTACCCAGACTCTTTAGCTCACAGCAGTAACTCTGGTCATTCGGAGCCAATGTGCCATGCAGCTGGCGGGAACTGCACTCTGCCTGCGGACCTGTGCAAATGCTGACCTTCATCAGACGAGGGCACACCATCTCCCATATAGCTGTCAAGCAATCGCACAAAGATATGCGAGTGGGAGATCAAAGAGGCTAACAATGTAGTAATCGAATGTGATAGCTTGCAAAACATGGCGTGTATCCCAAGCTCACTGCTAACTACCACGCCCACACGTAGCGCTATTTGAATTAGCAAATATTATTCAATAAAGATGTATCAAAAAAGATGATGCATTAGAAATGCCCGAAAAGGCTATCCTCCACGTACAATAGAGGGCAACCTACACCCGATTTAACATTATAAAGGTATGATCCGTGTGTCTTCAAGGTTTCCACAACAAGAGGGCAGAGGCGATCAAACGAAAGTTGTTCTAAGAACACCTCATCAAGCATCCCAACTTTTCTTGCAATACGTCTAGAGTTGCATACTGCATAACTAGAGAACGTGGCAACATTCAATGCAAATAATCCAGCGGGACAGTTCAATGTTTGGTGCCTGAAACAGCACCAGCTAGTACAAAAGCAATAACATTTAGCTTATGGTGCTTGTTAAGTTAGGTATTTTCTATGGATGTATTTACTTCCACACGCGAGGAAGGACAGGTTATTGCGGCCATTCATTAATTACAACATCCTCAAATTATATGTCTTCAAAAATATCAATAAAGGGAGGAAGGAGTTGGACATGTCAGTCTAAAGCTCACCCGCACATGATGTGAGTCCAGCATGCTCATATAGACTCGTGCTGATGGGCTACTGCCGAATACAGACCTTGCAAGCAGATAAAAGACTCTTTTTTATGTAAAAACCCTCCTTGATCATTTGGTGTTGACATATTACTCACAAGCAAGATTCACTGAAGATGACTCCTTGTTCATCGTTATCGTTCTTCTTTTATTTTGCTCTGAAAAAATTATTTACAAATTATAAAGATAAAGGATGTCATTCTTACTTACTTGACTCCTACATATAATACTGTATGTAGAACTCAATGCAAGACGTGGGAGAGCAAAACATCTACCTCACCACCGTGGTGGTTAATGTTATTCATAAACAAACACCAGTGGTAATAAAGACAACAAACGTTTCGGCCTAAACTCGAATTGACCATTCATCAGAAGAAAAGTGATCCAAGGGCGGTTTATATCCCCCCAAACGCGGATGTGACCATCATCAATATCAAAAAACCGAATTAGCATAGTATATATTATGAGAATAAAACCATACATTGGTTATACACATCGATGTCTCTCAAAAGCTGGAATAAACAGGTATGTGTGATATCCAAACAGGAAGAATCAAACATACACCACGAATTATAACTGATAGAAACAATTCTAACCAATGTTGGTTATTCATATATATCACTATGCTACATTGTTTTTTTCATTATTGATGATGTCACATCCCTGCGGGGATCCTAAACCCCCCTGATATCACTTGTTCATCTGCTTGAAAATGGCTCATGGATTAGCCTAAACGTTGTGTCTTATTACACTGGTTTTTGAATAACAACATTAACCACCAACGGAATGGCTGCTCTCCCAACTGTGCTCTCAATTTGGCATTTCTGGAGCCTGAAGTCGGGCTCTTGAGAGACTTGCACCCACCCTGGATTATTAATCCCGTGTTTGCCTATTTGCTGTGCGACCCTCCCAGACACAACCATCCCTTACATCGTATTTGACCTCATGGACTCATGGAGACTGTGCAAGTAAGCGAAAATCTCTAATACCGTTTTTGCAACCTAACATCCTTCACCAAAACTCCTTCCCCTAGTGGGGTTTTTTATACCTAATACTGATGAATGAGATAAAACATCGCAATTTTGAGCGACACATCGCAGAGGAGATCACCGCCATTCTTAAACGTGTTCCTATTCCCATATACAAAACATTGACATCAGAAGCTTTTTGAAATGGAGTACCATGAGACACCATCAATCACAAAAGCTTCAAATCCATGCATTTCATCACCGACTTGGAGCCTATTCACCCGAGTCAAACGAGATGTAAACCGACGGGTGACCACTTCATCGAACCCCCAACACAATCACTAGGGAAACCCAAATACATGGTCATTTCACAACTCTCCCCACACAATACTGAGTTTTCTGCCAATCAAATGAAGACTCCACTAAACAAATACGCATTGGAATATGTATAATTGCTTACGAACAATTGACATTTCTTCAACGAAGAAATTACTATACATTACAACCTAAAATTCTGATGAAACTACACAAAAAGTGACATATCCATTAATTATCTACAACAACGACAAAACAAACTCACGAAGCACAACCCTACTAGAATTACCACCCAACCATCAATAGATAACACACGCGACAAAGGTGTTTTCTCCCTAAAATTTTAAACCAAGAATACAAGAAAGAAGACCCAAACGCCCACAAATGTGCACAAGAGGACTGTGAGGACATTATAATGGCAACCCAAGGACAAGTCTAACAATTCAGAGACATGCGAACTGAACAGAAACGACAAAAGACCAACGAAACACCTAGGAGATCTCACAGAACTGAATCATGACGTAAACACACACCACACAATATCTAATTCCAAAAACCCACCGGTTTCCAAACCCACGAGGCCAACTAACTTTATTTTACGATCTATTAGCTAGGTGGTAGAGTACTCAACCTGAAAGGAAGGCATGCCCGGAGCACAATACCCCCCGAACTTCAGAGAGGCGGGCGCCCACAAGGAGTAAATTCCCCATTGGATGAACAGTCCCAATGACCCAGTATGGAGCAAGAATCACCCAAAAGACACTGAACCCAGAATGAAGTGAATTACTCAACTAAAAATTGGATGGTCACAAAATATATCATTTCCCAATCCCTATCGATCGCATGATTGGAACAAATAAACACTGCATTAAGCAATGGTTTTATATCCTCTGCCTGCCCTATATGAGACGGACGTGTAGTTGGGCCGGCTACCCGATTGAGTGGCTAAACCTATCCACCGGATGTTCTATATAGGCATCATCAAACATTAAGAAGTTTGTCTGGTTACAATCACCACTTCTATCCCTCAAATCACAAAAAAACAACCTGAATCTATATCGACCTCATCCAGTTATGTTAATGTACCACACAGGAATTTTGTTTAAAAACAACATCTGGGTATTGATTTAATAAGAAAATGATTTCACAAAATGCCCTTGTTGTGTCAAACTCACTGGGCAAATAAGAAACTTTTATGGTTGGACCATAAACCCAAGAATGTAAATTTATATTACCACACACCAATATTGGGAACAATATGAATCAATCCCCTACTGGTTTCGCAGATAAAACCTCTAGCCCCCCAGCCCCAGTCCGTAGACAGCCACATTATTGAACTGATCCATGACACAACCAGAATAGTGGTAAAAAACCTGCCGCACAGACGGAAAGCCAATTGTTGTACATGGATCACTATACCCTACCCTTGACAGAAGCATCACGCACATCACTCTCACCGGACCCAGCGGGATAATACAAAACCCCAAACAGAATATAACATCTTAAAACTCCCTCTTCCTTGGATATTGCAAGGCGCATTGGAGAATTTTGCGGATAGACAAACATACGCTTTGAGCTCTAGACCATACATTGACACAAAAAGACAAAGCCACACATAAAACATAATCCCATGATACTTCCAGCACGAAAACCCGGATTACTTACCGGTCCTTTAACCTGTGTCTGCCATAAATACATAAAATTGACACACACTATCCCACACAGGCACAACCAATTGTGTCTGGGAGGAATATCAATACTGTTCCTACACACATGCAAGCATCACTACCGATATAGCAAAGACAAAAATCCCTTGTAGCAGGATTTTCACACCATCCTGGCACCATCATAATAACAATTTATCCCAAAAGGACACAACTCATGATTTCCTCACAATCCAAAACGAATCATGACACATAAGAAAGTCCGCCCCACAATCAGTGCCATTACTAGCATCAACTTGATCTTAACAAAAAAAAGTCTCTAACACACGAGCATTATATCATGAAGACAGGGATCACTCTCTACTTCTCTTACCTAGCAAAATCAAAGGGCCCTGGCAACCACACTTCAATCAACATCCACCGGATCGGTCAAGACATTCATACTTTGGCGTTTAAACTATATAAAATTGACTAACCATGCAAATAGCTCTGATCTACCTGATTTTCTCTTCGGTGACGAGTACTATTTATCGAGCTACTTCAGAGACGCAAAGCAATGGGGGACCCATATAGGCCCCTACACACATCCCGCACAATAATGTTCATAGCGCAAGACATTGAAGAGTCGTACAATACACTAATTCGTCACCACTCTCATTGTACATGAGTACTTAAGATGGGGAGCGGTATCATAGTGAACAACATCTCTGTATGGAGAACCAGACAGTGCAAGAGCAATGCTCAACTTTATATCATTCTATGAACAACACCCTAAACGACTATGGACCACGGACCAATTAATTTACCAACAAACACATTTACTTCCCCGACAACACGACCATCACATCAATGTATCTATGGACATAACGTTTACAACATTAATAGAAGAAACAGACCTGACACTGACTTATCTACATATCTAAAAACCACTAGATCGGAACACAACAATCTATCTCCCTAAAAACGGGCAGTGCACACCCAACCACCAAGCAAAACAACCATCGTGGACATCTCATTTACCCCCCATCGAGTCACAATGAATTAAGAGGTATCGTAGAATATGTGCATGAATCCCATCACACATAGTGAAGACACGCAAACTACACAATGAAGATGTCCCCACAAAGTTTATTTTAGAGGTCGGCATACCCAAAACACTAAACGCTTGATTGATAACAGAACACATAGGAGAGATCAGTAAAAGTCCTAGATAAACAGACTATTTAAACTCTACCCCTACAATACACAAGGTGACATGACGACACTTCACGAAGGATACCGATTCCCTAATTCTCGACAACCACTTTGGTGTCACACTACTAAGCACTTTTAGATTTATGACAACTTGCCCCCATTGTACGCAAACCATGGCCCGAATCCCTCCACACATTACCACCCACCCGAATGAGAGGAAATATTACCAAAGTACGACCTCCACTTTTCATCATTATCACAGAGCTCAAAAATTTCCAAGAAAGAGATACAAGTTTGTGAAAAGCGCATATTGTACTTTATAATTGCCAGCTCCTCAACATTCACCATTCAGTGGATCTTGAAACTAGGACATGGTTATCATACACGTGCAGAACTGCGCAACAATTGCAGCCACACACTGATCAAAGGTGAACAATTCAACAAACACCATATGCAAATAGCTATACATCCGCCAACATAACAGAACAATATCTCACTTTAATATCTGAACCGTTATACTACATAGTATTGACCACCTGACCCTGTTCCGCAACATTATAACGTAGGGCAGACCCCCCACACGAACTGTCGGATTAAAAGACCTACACCAACCATTCGATCACCATTAAATAAACCAACACAAAATCCAGCCTGTAAACCTAATCAAACTCGGTCCCACGCACATTTCTCGAACAATGAGGCATAACGACTATACCCAATCTAACGTTTCGCAAATCCACCATTGAATTTCCATCCCTCCCTCTTCGAAAGACGGTGGGTGACACGACCAAAGATTGTTGAAAAAAAAACCCCAAACCGCACCGTCGAGATTGAGTGGAATTCCACAAACTAAATTCACACTAACACCATTGGTCTAAAACTTGGAATTTAAATGTGAACTCACTATTGAACAACTGAGTGAGGCCTTAGTTTTCTTCCATCCTCCCTGCCATAAATATATGCATTAATCACTTCTATCACACCTGTTGGGATATGTTTCCAAATTTGTTTATACAAAATATTGACTAATTATCCTTAGTTCTCCCTATTAAGAATCACCGAATTTGCCCACTGTCTCTTGAAAATAATCACACACCATCAATAAAACAAACGCCTTATCATACTTCAATCTTACTGGCGATTTTCATTCCCCTACCTAAACTAATTCTTCTCTATTCTAACACCTAGCCAAAGTCCAAAAACTCTTTGTTTGCCTTCAAACACCTTGCATATGATAAGTGTCTTGGGCAGATAAACTTTCAAATAATTGGTAGTGTCCTGATGTGCAGTGAGAGTACAAAACACAGTCCTCAGGCGGGTAGACAGACTCCCAATCTCCGGATCCCACGACAAACAAATATGCTCGACATTTGAAGTGTTGGAGCATGTCGATAACCCACAAAATAGAACCTTAAGAGCGTCTAAGATAACAGTTCCCCAATCACAACGATGTGACATGACAACTACATTTTGCCGCGACCAACACGTTATCTGTGGCTGTGACCCTTACCTTCACCACTGTAAAGCCCACTTTGATGAATTTGGGCTTTGAGACACCAGTTTCCCAAAACAAGATGCGCGCTCCAAGTAATTCGCGAGACTCACGCGGTGGCACATACACCTGTCATGCGCGCTGCAATTTGAACACATAGGGTCCCTGCTGTACCGGAACCCACTCAAACACCCCAAACACCAAAGGCGCATTCGGCGTCACCATGTGATTCTCTTTCGCAGCAAACATGTAAGATAGCAGCACCACTATATGCGGCACAAAGTTAAAGCCACCCCACTTACTTACTAAGGGGACCAATGCTGATCATCACCTTGCCAGCATAAACCTTCTTGAGTATGTATTGGCGGCGCGGTATGCACTATCACAAACCTTGGGCATTATGCTATCAACAGACATATTATCATCATAATGGCTGTTTATGCGATAGAATTTCTCAATCACTTATGTATGTCAGCACTACTGTTTCTGAAAATTCCACGATATGACCACTGGACATGTATGCCACAATGTACTGATTATTCATAACAAATAATATCACTAGAGCTAAGTGATTTTTTATTAACATGATACATTTCACAAAAGGCTGCGGAGGGATTATAAAACCTAGCCCTAGTATCCCATTTTTCATTGCTCATTGACCAAATGGCTAACATGGCGGTTAGAGACCCCGCCAAACGTTATGTGTCATCTAATACCCACATGGTTGTACATAATTTTGCAATAAACACATAAACACCCCACAACGGAGTGCTTTCATCCTACCCTCCACCCACCAAATGTCTTCATTTGAAGAATACCCTACTGGGCCATTGAGTCGGAGCTCATGTGGAGCATTGCACCACCACCTGGATTTTAAATCCGTTCAAGCTTTGGCTGTGCCGCCCTCAAAACAATCCCTTCTAGATGGATATAATCCGTATACATATGTCTGGTAGAATACATTTAAAGAACATCTACCCATCAAAAATACAAGCATATAACAAGCATGCAAACCAATATATCCCGTAACAGCCACACCATAGCTATGGTAAATCCTTTTAATATTTAGTTATCACATCTCCGTCGCTTCCTCTAGTACATCCTCTCCTATCCTCATCACTTAAACCCAAAACAACTATTTATGAAACTTTTACTAATAACTACATGAATGGGCCACACTGGTGGGACATGTTATCCAAGACAGACCCCGTAGACTGCTGTAGCTATACAGACAGGCGTTTTACACAAAAACACAACACAGAGGCAAAAACAGTCTTCCACTCACCATGACAAATCCCTGCTGCTAGACCTTAAATTAAACAAAGCAGCAAGGTAGAAGAATATAGTTGTTGCATTTAGTTGTAACACATGTGAATCTGCCAGCACAGACTGGGCAGCTCTGAAGATAAAGCCACCCAGCAGCCCCAACATGACCTATCCTATGACTGCAAGTTAACAAACACGCAGACTAGTAACTCACTGCAGACAACATCCCAACATTAACCAACTGAATGCGGAGATTATCACAATCTCTTTCTATGCAACAGTAATTTTGCATCTGAACTCACCGATTCACCCAACATTTATACAAAGGTTTTAGACAAGCTATATTAAGGCAGTTTCCACCACTTGTCCAATAAAGGGGAGTGTCCCCCCACCTCACACTAGATATACAAAAAAAAAAAAGGGGGGACAGACATAGCCAGAAAATAACACATGCCTAGAAACATTCAGAGTGTGTGCCCACCAGAAAAATAAAATATAGTCTTGCACAACCAAACTAAGAACTAAATACGCGGATGCAAAAGTAGGACTCACGCAGTCCTTAATACTCCATACAGATTAATCCTTACCAGCATCAGACCCACTAAAGCAATGACTGTACTATATTCGATTCCACGGCACTGGTCTAACAAGGACCAAGCACAGTACATAAAACGACTCCCACCAAATGTCTAACAAGGTGACTCTATAAGTCCCCTACGGCAGAGCCCTGTCATGAACAGAATGTATAGGGTCCAGACCCCCTTTTTAATTTTAATGGACAAAAAAAATGATCGTCATTTTTATTCATTCCAAATTTCCTGTTTAATAATAAATGCATTTCCACATAATAGATGCCTATCTTAACAGAAAATAAAAGGCGTCTGAAAATTCGTTACTTACAACTCACTTAGACAATGGCAACAAACTGCCAACAACTGAACTAAGGAACTTTTAATGATTGTTCAATCCAAGGTAGCACACCTTTCTAACCATTTCTTTACGTGCCCATTGCCCCGATAACAATGACATTTTTACTTCATAATCATCCATGTCAACATTTAAATACAGTGCGCTATAAAAAAAAAAGTGCGAATAGCAAGCAAATACATACGAGTATGCAATACATAAAAAGGCTGAACCGCCAACATCTACCCAGCCTTCAGCAACGAACACACATCTCACACATCAATTGTGCCTTAAAATGCCCTCGTACAATCGCTTCCCACAATTAATTAACAAAAAATATGTGAATCATACAAATTTAAAGCAACTTCCCACTGCATTTTAAAAACCCTTTTTGATGACCAAAGTTTGTATTTTGTCCTACAATAAGGCTGGTCACTTTTTTAAGAGATTCATTCAGTACATTATAAGTACACAGGGCTCTAGCTACACATTTTTTATTTTTCCTCACAAACACTTATTTAAGTTATTTTGCACAGTCTACTTTTGATATTCTTAAATTCCACAGGTGAATGAGACCACAGCATATTACTAATACACAACACAATGACGAAAGCACTCCCTAGTTCAACAAGCGGTGACGTAATAAAGCTCCTGGCTCACTGCTAGAGAGCTGAATAGTAATATAGTATGTGCTCAGATTATTCATTATATCAAGGAAAAACTCATGGGCACACTTTCCAGGCCCCCTGACACGTATTTACAGTAGGCAGATCTTTCATGACTCACAACCCCAAAAAAATGGATGTGCTTGAATAACGGGCGTGGCCTAGCATGAATAAACATCTAACGAGCCAGACCATCCACAAATATTTCGGCGCAGACAAACTCAAGATCCATCCAATACAAAACCAGTGATGTCGAAACCTAGTCACACTCAATCAACACAGCATGTACACACATCATCACGTGATACAAAACTGCAGTTAACCGTGACTGTCTATCAAGGGCCCTGCATGCCATTTTCTATGCCGTAGACACAAACCAAGCAATACGTCCAGACGCCAAAATGCTATCATCAAACACCCACACACACCTCCGATACACAATCTTCCACTTCTTCTTTTTCTCTCTTCACTCTCAACAGCGTCATGCTTCATGATCACCCATCACTGCTCTTGCAGAAAGGCCTCGCACATGACAACTTACGTCCACCAGAAAACAAGCGTCAGTAGAACAAGCAGACCCCACGGCGACCTTGCCCTAGTGCCTTGCGTACGGGAAAACACATACTGCACAACAAGGCACAGATAACATGACAGAGGCCACCCGAAGGTGTCTTTGAGGCCTATGATGTAAGTCCATAATTTACATTATATGCACTTACTACATCCTAGACCAGGGCACGCTGGACCTGCTGCTAGTGTTGTCCAACTGCTTTGGGGGGCCACTAAAAAATTCCAGTACAACACATGTCCTTAAACAGTCATAACAAACGTTTCTTTCGTTTATTTTTGTTGGGGGGAATCTCATTGAGAGAATATGGCACCTGCAGTCCTGTCTCTGACTAAGGCGCGGTAGAGGTGGTTTATAAGTGCACTGCTTCTATATCCAGGGGGGGTACAAATTGTGTCATTATACAGTTCATTTTACGGCTAAAATGTAAAACATTTCACAAAAGATACACAAAGAGAAAACCACCCTCTAACAATTGGGTTCTCCCAGATTGTCTCACCAATAATGCCGGGCCCCACCATCCCCGTGTGCCGTTAATTGTTTTATGGGCCGCACAGCGAGGTGCAGAATGGAGGAGACGCCCTGCAGCTGCCAGGATTTTAGTTTCCTCATTGCCCCTTTTGTAGGCTATAAAATTTGTACTTCTTTGCTTATTGGAGCATGTGTTGCAATTTTTTGGCGGACACGAGATCTTTTTACAGTGTTTCCATTTGTGGGTTTGTATCTCCTATTGTTTGAAAATGTAGGAACTTTTTTTTTAGGGCGGAGTAGAAAAGCATCAATTCTGTACTGGATTTTTTACTTTTTCTTTTTTGGTGTTCCCTGTAACGCCTATAATCATGTATTCTTTATTCTATAGGTAAATACGATTACTAAGCAGGTTACATTAAATAATTATACATATTTGTTATTTAAACTCTAAATATCACAAAATTAGGTTTTTTTTTCTAAAGGTGACACCCACCACCCACCACCCCGAGTTATGCTCGTTTTTTGGCGGTTATTTGACCAACGCACTAACGCTCAAAAGGTTGCCCATCACTGTAAATAGAAGGAGCAAAATACAGTCTGAGGCTGCATTCACACGTGGCTATTAAAAGCGCAATACACAACAGCCCAATTTGCCAAAATTACATAACTGTTGACATTTGTGTTGACAAAATGCATATTTAATTTCAAATTTCGCACAGTGTTACATTTTGTGCTTTTTTAACACTAATGTTAATGCACATCATTAACACATTGGGGCAGATTTTATCATTCTGTCTGAAAGTCAGAATTTCTCATGTTGCCAATGTGCAACCAATCACACAAGCTCAGCTTTCATTTTACCATGCTCATGAATATTTAAAGTGAGCTGTGATTGGTGTGCCATGGGCAACTAGAAATATTCTGACTTTCAGACAGCTTGATAAATCTGCCGCATTTGCGTTAACACCACACATTTTTTAAACACACTTGTTAACAGCTATGTTATTAGGCAAATCTCCTCTACTCAACTGTTGTATTGTGTTTCAAAATACAATGTAAACACCACATGGGAACACAGACTTTTACTGAATCAGATTAATCTTCCAGCATCAGATACAGTGATTAATCTGCAGCTACAGAGACCTACTCTCACCACTCTAAAGACTGACCCATTAGTACATCTCCTCCTCTATGTCGCAGATAAATACGCTTATATCTTAACTAACAGGTTCTATAATAAGTTATAGACATTTATAATGTTACAAAGTTAGTAAGGTACATTTGGGCACACCCTTATTTATTTATTCTAGCATTTGGCTATATTGGTTTTTTTATAAGTTTTTCAAAAGTGTTATTTACGGATACAGTTTTTCAAAAGATCATTTTTAAATGTAAAAATCAATATTACTATTATTGTTATGCTATTGCTTTCTGAACAAAGATCCACATGGGCCCATATTAGTAATATTGTCTGTATATATGCCTGTTATATTATGATTTGCAAAGTCATTATGGGTTTTGTTGTCTCCACTGCCCTGAAAACTACAAGTAGCTTCAAGCTATCCGCTTACCAAAAAAAAAAATACTTTGCAGTAAGAAATCCAAATTATTTTGCCCCATTAGGACTATTCCTGATTTTTAAAATCTGCCTTAAGTCATTGGTTATAACTTTGGAACCCTCAGAGATTTAGAGAATGTTTTCCCGTGACACATTGTGCATCAAAGTGGTTAAAAAATTTGGATGACATCTTTTGTGTTTAGCTATGAAAAAAAATTCTTCATTTTCAAAATTCTCTGCTTTTTAGGCAGATAGTAATGCCACCCAAATAACTTCATAACTAACAATTCCTAAACATCTGCTTTATATATTGGCATGGTTTTGTTTTAATGCACACCTCATTTTCTAGGATGTTAGGAGTAGAATGAGTCGAGGAATAACTCGTCCGCTTGATGCTCGTCGATTAGTATTAAGGTACTCAAACGGCTCGTTGCTCGGACGAGTATTTCCCCTGCTCGAAATCGAGCATTTAATTAAAAAAAACACAGTGAAGAACAATGAAATAGAAAATAAAAACAGTGAACACAGGATCATTTAAGTGAAAAACACAGTGAAAAAAACACAGTGAAGAATAGATATACCGATGTTCGGAGTTCACATCTGCTTACTTGTCGTCGAAGATACGGCGGAACGGTGCGAACAAAATAGTATGTGAAGAACAACACATTGAAGAACACGGTGAGCAGGACAGAGACAACCAGGGAGCAGAGCCACAGAAGACACCGTGGAGCGCATCACAGGCAGCGGCAGGCACGGAGAATCGGGGCAGCAGCAGGCACGGAACACATCGGGAGCGGCTAGCACGGATCACAGCGGGGCAGCGTCGGCACGGAGACAGCGGGGTCACGTGGCGCACGGAGAACGCGGGCAGCGGCAGAACGAGACCCGGGCAGCGGCCACAGAAACAGGTAGACACCATACGGGCACCCGCGGCAGCACCGGTAGACACCAACAACGGGCGCAGGCGGAGACACGGGAAGCGGGGGCAGCGGGCACGATGGGAGCCAGCCGAACTCGTGGCAGACGGCACGGGACACGGGAGAGCACGAGAACAGTGTTGCATCACAAGTGAGCCAGCACGAGTCAGTGGACACAGACGCATAACAGTGGCACGTTGGGCACGGCGACGGACTTCCACGTGGAAGAAAGAGACGGATCCCGGACACAGCGTATCTCCCGACAAGTAAGCAGATGTGCCGAAACAGCTGCAATCTCTCTTCATCTGTTTTTCACTGCTTTTTTCTCAACTTAAATAATCCTGTGTTCACATGTTTTTATTCATTCTCTTCACTGTTCTTCACATCTGCTAACTTTCGCGGAGATAATAACACGCGGAACCAGTGAAAATAAGATTGCAGATGTTTGCATACATCTGCTAACTATCG
This sequence comes from Engystomops pustulosus, assembly GCA_019512145.1. Taxonomy (NCBI): domain Eukaryota; kingdom Metazoa; phylum Chordata; class Amphibia; order Anura; family Leptodactylidae; genus Engystomops; species Engystomops pustulosus. The sequence goes on from CM033644.1 coordinate 140,224,799, forward strand.
AAAGACATTCTCATTTCAACATTACATAACACTTTTCATTCCCCTACCCATGGTCCCTTTTTGACAAATACACAACAGCTCCCGGCATCTCCATGACTTCATACTGGGCTTACGTTATTCGAGCACGGCAAAAGTTCGTCTCAATAACGAGCACCCATAGCATTTTAGTGCTCGCAACTCATCTCTAGTTAGAGTTAAACTTTTGAGTTCACTTTCTCCAATTTTTAGAATCGCAATCCTTATCTTGAGGCACCTGCCGCTTAAAGTGATTAGAGAGGCCTAAATACTATAGTAAACCCTGTATATATCCCATTACAGAAACTACACACACCCACCCTTCATGTATCAAACACAACTTTAAAGATGTTTCTTTAACCCCTTTAGGTGTTTCACCTAACAATGTAGATGCAATTTACTTACTGTATTTTGTGAGAGATACATATTTCTCCTCCAAGACACACACTTTTGTTCACATCAGAGGCCACTTTGTTTTAGCCGGGCGCCATGTGTCCACCATGTAATAAATCAGCCGTCTTGTGTAATTGCCCTGCTGTCGCTCTTAGAAATAGTTGTCCTTCAGCACCTCTTTCTTCTATATTATTTGACTTGTGCATACCTTTACAAGCGAACATTTAGTACACATTTCTGTTCCTTGTGAGAATAGCGCTTCTTAGGAATGGTGCATAAAGTCATCATCTTTTTGGAGAATAGCTTAAGGGGAGGTTCTGGTATATTCAGCTAACCTATACATTTCAGTATTTTATACCTACACTGCCGGCTGGAAAATAAACACATTGATTTGAGTAAACTTATGGATGATGTTATGTGTCATTCCACCGGTGCCCGTATCCCAGCACTGGGAACAGAGATCTATAATTTGGCCATAGCCTACAATTGTAGAAGGCTTGTTGAAGGCCTAGATAAAAATATTTGACATAGACAATAACGTTCATTTTTTAGCCAAAATAAACAATTCACATTGGATTAATGACAAAAAGCTCCACAAAGTTTGATACCCATTTCCTCTAAGGTACCCTGTGTTTGGTTAAATTGCTGTTTGAGCATGATGGCACGGCATAGAACCAAAAATTGCCACTAAGAGCGATTTCATTTTACAGGCTTATTTTTTTAGGATTAGAATCCATTTTTCAAGTACATCATTAAGGTGTTTTTCACTAGCTCATTCATGAGAATTTTATGAATCTTTCTTGTAGGGCGGTTCACAAATCATCGATATTCCGGTATTAGGGTTATTTGATAAACTCCTACTTTTTCATATCAACTACCACTACAATTTTCGTTATTTTATTCTAACCCTGTCCAGAATCAGTATTCATATGGACCACAATAGGTGATAATCTATTATTTAGTCTATTTTGGTTGACATTCATTCAATAAATAACAGAACGACAGAGGCACACTACCATTTTTTATTTTTTGTTATCATGGGTTTGATTAATTATTTGCAGTGACAAGCTTGTACTTTAATATTTGTGGGGTTGTAACACGATCTGTATACACCCAATAGTAAATGTTTATTGGAGCATTTTACAAAAGACAGCTAATGGAGTCCCTTATGACACCCAGCAGCTGCCTAAGTAAACTGTAATGCCTATTTTCCTGTAAATCGCCTATAGCCACCAAGGCAGTCCCATAGACTGCACTGTCTATAGGTTAAACAGCCGGATCGCAATTATCATGATCCTACTGTTCTGCGGAAGCCTGTTCTCACAATACTCTCAGCTCGGGATCCCAGAGCTGTCTATACACAGACCAGACACCATACATAACTGTAAGTTACAATTACTGCAGGTTTGGAAAAGTAAATAAGACACAAATGGAAATTAGGGTTGATTATTAAGGGATGATAGCCGTCTATTGAGCATTTACATATCATATCCCCATCTCTCAAACAAACTAAAGATTGTACGTATTGATGCACCAGTAGGATGTAAGTTCCCAAGAGCTGGGTTGAGCCTATTTAGGACAGAAAACTAGAGTATTGGCACGGAACTGAGTAATATCAGTGCTATGCATAGAAACCTGGAGTAATTGCATCTGAATGCTTGTTACATACTCCTCTCTGCCCTTATCGAAAACAGACAGTATTAAAAAGGAGTTTGCCCAAGGAAAGGAATTCTCAAAAACTAAGCCCACATGTCTTGTGGGCTTAGTTTATGTTACAAATTTCACTCTGCGCTCAAACTAACACCGTCCTTATTCTTTTGTGTGGTCATCACGGGATTACCAAATTTCACCGGATGACATGTGTAGTTGTTTACATACTATTCAAAATTAACGCAAGTGGGTACAAAAAAGAAAACCCTTTGTTAGCCACATCATGACGTAACGCAATAACGTTATCATACGTTGGGTGTCACGTGCTAGGGGAAGTTGTCTTATTGTTGCGAAGCGCAAACGTTCATTGGCTACGCATTTGAAGGACTGTGTGACAATTTTGTGAGATTAATTCGATTCATTTTTATGCATGTAAAAGGTTAATATCCCGCATGTTGGACAATTGGGCGCGATTTGCACATCCATCGCACAGAGTTCACCACCCGAGCCGCAGGTTAACCGTTGTAGATACAGTATCAGCATAGAGATCGGCAAACATTTTGGGATGGCGGCCGATACCCTACTATTAATGTTTACTTCTTATGCGTTTAAAATCTTCGTCTACGGAAAGGGGTGTGATTTTGACCTTTTAACATTTTATACTTGTTGAAAATTTTTTCTTTTTCTTTTTGTCTCAACTATGTTACTTAGAACCATCTAGGAGGTACACTAACACTAAATGGTCCTACGTTCCGCACCATATGCTGCAATACACTGTAATTGCCAGTATGTGCCTTTCTGCATCACAAAAACTTCACATGAGACCCACTGGCTATCAATGGCCAAGCGCTCGCCGCCCCCCAACCACCCGCCCCTTAGACTCAACCGTTTGAGGGAGCGACGATCGAAAGACATAAGAGCGGCGCTCATGCAAAGTTTGCTTGCGGGCAAACAACGAGTAACACCCATAATTTCTGCGATAGCAAAGCCTCTCTGACTGCGATACTGGCCACAACTGCCCTCAGACAGAGCCCGCTCTTCATACAAAACACCACTTCATATAGCTCCGTGGCAGTATATATCTGTAGCGAGGCGTGGACAGGGTTTATAAGTCATGGTGGATCATGTGGTAGTGCTCAACTGATGGATAACTAATGATCAATAACTCACGATAGGCGGAATTGTAATAATCAGCATACTAACATAAGAGCAAAGATAAACATAGACATAATACATATTCTAACAAGAATTCTCACATCTAGCTTATCATTTATAAGGTTGTTTTTTTCTATTGTGATACTCATTTTTATTTGGTATATTTTATAAGTCCCCTCCATTATATACATTAAGATTGCAGGTGCTTGTAAAACCTCCATTTTGTTATTGCCTACAAAGCATTCAGCGCAGGAGACGCACAGTACAGCAGACAGATTACCTTGATTAGACTAGAGACACTTGGGAACAATTTAATACGGAATAGTAGTGCTATGTTTAAAAACCCGTCTTGTTATATTGAAGACGTCCTAGTACCTTGCAACGGTGTCTGCAATTACCTGAATGAGAGACAGATTTAACTCAACACACTGACATCATCGTCTAAATAACATAAGTTGCCAATGGACTCTATTCAACAAACAAAGCAAGACAGGACAGAAGATAAAATCTAATGTGCATGTGTTTGTTGAACTCAATGACATTAGTATGGAACTGGTTCCCCTGTGCAGTATTACCAGCTCCCTCTTTTCCGGGAAGCATTTAAACTTGATTTTGGAATATGTAATGTTTTTTACTTTAGTATTAGTGTGCTTTACTATTCTTCAACTGCAAACTGGCATTGTGCATGGTGAACTCTAGCTTTTGACTTGAGTCCTAGAGACAATATGGAACTTGATGATTGAATAATACCCTATAGCATTGAGGGCAAACCTTGTTAAGCCGAGTGCCCAAACTACAGACAAAAACCCACATATTTTTCTCAACGTGCCGTGGACAATTTAGCAGTACAATTATTCACCCCTGCTTCTGTCCAGGTTTCAATTGTAAAGGCACCTGCAGGCCACACAATACAGTAGAATGAAGGAGAAGAAGTTTGGATTATCATTGTGGTTCCTTCCAGAGTCCTGGGCTGCCTGGATCTGCAAGAGCCTTGAGTCTTGTCTGGGCAAACTCTGCTGTGGGGTGCATGGCTCAGTCCCCATAGAGAGACTCTGAGTGCCAGCCATCTGGCACCCGTCGCCATGTTCCCACCACTCGCCCTAAGTTCAGGAGCCATTTTTTTTTATCACTTTATCCTCCATGTACGTTATCCAATCTAATTATGTGTTTGGACACCTAAACCTCCACCCATTTGAAGAATATAGCTTTTGCTGTCCCACTCCTTGTCACTAGCCGTGTGAGTTCAGTTCCTTTAAATTTGTTTTCCAGCAAACAATTAGGTCTTTAGTGTTGACTACTCTAGTGCTTACTCCCATGGTGGCGTCAAGTGAACACCCTCTGCCATAACCGCAGCATAGGCTGGGGCAAGATATTCTGGTGCCCGAGGACAGAAAACACTTGGCACCCCACCCCCACAATCCAAAATATCCTCCATAATAATGCCTCCTTACCCAGCCGACAGCTATGTTGTGTATTATGTGCACATATATATATTACACCATACAGAGCATATATAATATTAATAGCCGGAGCGCCGAGCCCACATAGTACATCGCTATCAGAGCAACGAGAACTATATATCCATCCACTACAGCAGAGCCCTATATACACTCGCTATCAGACCAGAACGTTATATTCCATCACTATCAGGCAGAGCCCACATATACAGCAGCTATCGAACAGAACGTATATTCATTTCATCACTATCCAGGCAGAGCCCCTATATTACATCGCTATCGAGCAGAGCCCCATGTACATCGCTATCGAGCAGAGCCCACATAGTACACTTGCTATGAGGCAGCGATATGTTACATTACTATCTGACAGAGGCCATTATTACATCACTTGCAAGAAGCACACATAGACATCGCTATCAGAGGCATAGCGTACATAGTACTCGCCTATCAGACAGAGCACAAGCACAAGCTGTGTGAACTCATCTCCCCTGTATGTATGTCCTTTTTTTGGACTCTTTCCAAAAATGTAAGCCACATCAGAACAGAAAGGCATTGCATAAATATCAATTTCCAGTATGTTATTATACATCAATCTGTACATCTGTGTTCTGAGTATTCTGCGGAACATCAAGTGGTGGATAATAGTTAATTCCACCGGGGTTGTTAGGCTCGATAATGGCATTATTGTATAGACGGCTATTAATGTAGATATTTGCGTTTACCTGGATCCCCCAATACTGCATGAAATGTGATTTCTGCTTGGAAAAGATGTGCCCTGGTTATTCAGGATAACTGTTTTTATGAGATTATGTGGAAATGCCTGTCATTACTATTTGTCTATCATATTATTCATTCTGCTATAACCATAAGTAATGAAAGTAGGTAAAAGTACAAAGTGCAATGCACATGAATGTATAGTTTTTCTTCTTGGCTACCAGAGTGAGTGGCATACAGACATGTGGCAGGGAGTGATTGAAAATATTGGACCAATATATTAGCACCTTTCCTTAATTGATTTAAAAGTCTGTAATACAGTTAATTCCCTTTCTGTTGGATTCAGGAACACATGAAAGAAAATGAGTGCATCATATCCTACTGGCCTGACACGCAAAAAAGTGGACACATCTCTGTTGGCGCCGTGCCGAGGGTGCCAGATTCTAACTATGGCACACCTGCATAATTCACAGGCACCTAGTGCAGTGTACACTTTTATCCCAGTGCCACACCATACATGCCCAAGCCATCACACTACACTCAGCTCATGTGGTATGCTTTGGATCATGAGCTGTACTGTGCCTTCACCATACTTTTTCTTTCCATCATCTGATAGAGTTAGATTTTGGTTTCTTGGTTTAAAGAATGTTCTTCCATAACATGTTGGCTTTTCTGATGTTTCTTTCAGCAAGTCCATCTAGATCTGTTATTCTTGAGGCTATGAGTGCACTTGCACATCATAACCCTCTGTATTTACTTTCATCAGGTCATCTTGTAGTAGATTCAGATATTGAATTACACCTCTACATCCTGATAGATTTGGTTCACTTGGTTGGTGGTGAAGGGTCTACTCTTACTATGGAAATTAGTCTGCAATCCCTCCACTGTTGTCCTTCTGTGTGTCCAAGTCTTCTTCCAATAATGTGTTCACCAGTTCTTTCTTTCGAGGATGTGATATAATTGTAGATTTTGCTAATATACTCAAATTTTTTTCTTTTTTGCATGCTTAAATGACACCCACCAGGATGAAGATTGTAACACCAACAGCACACTGACATACTTGTCATACTTGTAGACCCCCTCTGCAGGATCTGATCTTCTTTATAGCTTTTTATTGCCCTTGTTTTTAAAAGAAAGGCTTATGCACAATTAGCCCAGGGGCTCAGGCTCCATTAAAACCTCTAGAGCCTGGAGCCCTCAGGCTTATATGTCAATTTATTTTAAAAATCCTTCTTTTGTAAAAACCAGGGAATAAGAGGCCTAAAAGAAGATCAGACCTACCAGAAGGGGCACACACATAGCATGTTGATGAGGCTTGATATACAATCCTTCATCCTGGTGGTATATGTCCTCTTACGGATACTTGTTTTCAGATCCGTTCCCCTGCTCATGCATGTTTATTACAGCAGACAAGCAAAATCTCTCAAATACAAGCACCACACATCAAATCATGTGTGGGACTCTTTTGATGCTGGGGCATGTGTGGGTCTCTTATATACTGATTATCAGTGTGGGGGGCTATACCTTATATTACTGGGAGCATGTGTGGGGTCTACAATATATTTCTGTGTATGTGTAATATTATCTATTATGCTGGGTTTGTGTGGGGTCTAGCTGTATACAGCTGGCCTGTGTGGGGCTATACTATATACTTCTGTGGCATTTGTGGGGTCTACTTTATACTGATGGGAATGTGTTGGGGGAACATACCCCATGGGTTACAATGTCCTGGTGTGATGCTCCTGTTAGCAGGAGACAAAGGGATGATGGTCATGACACATGGCGATTGAAAAGGGCAGAGTTTACAAGCATACACCAAGCATCTTCTGCTGTTCAGCCAAGAATCGCCGACTGACTGAACAAACCAATCGTTTCCCCTCAAAAGACATGTCTTACATTCTTTTTACCCTCAAAAGTCCACTATGTCTTACTTCGGGTATGTTTATATTGGAAAAAAAAATGTTGATTTTTTGTTTTAAACCATAAAAACCACAGTATCATCCCCCACATCTCCCATAGGGTTACACCCCCATACAGATATCCCACACATCTCCCATAGGGTTGGCAAGCACCTGGTACCAGTAATGGCGATCGTGATCATTCCTCTGTGGTGCTGGGTAGAGTGTGGCTTCTTTTCCTCCGTAGCAGTCAGATCCACCTAGGTCCCAATACAGGAGCCGGCACTTAGGAGCACTGAGGCTGCCCGTGTATTCATGTATGCCGGCATCAAAAGCTCACTGCCACAATACTATTATACAGGACCGGCTATCCATACATCCAAAAGCACCCCCCACCCCCACATCCGTACCTAAGCCTATTCCACACCACCCTGCCGACAATCCCCAGAACCATGCCTCGATCATTTAGACTCCACACCCCCTGATCGGACACCGCCATCCGATGCCTCCAAGCAGCCCCCCAACATCCCATCCCCCTCACCCCTCCTCTCCTGCTCACACCCTGCTGCTCACATACAGTCCTAAGAACGCCCGTACCCAAGTACCATTTGCCCACGTCTAATATTCGGGATAACGTCTTTATCAACATTAGACGAAATCCCACCCTTACACACTACCAAAACAAACAACGCCCCAGCGCTACGACCCAGCATCCTACTTTACAGGGGTAGTCTTAACCAATTGGCAGAAACAACGACGAGTACACATTCAACAAGTATCCACTGTGTACTTTATTCCTGTTAAAACATATTGTTGGGGGCCCTCTCAAGATAAAATATGTCCATCCCCCACCTGTGTTAACCATAGCTTGACCACGCTGCCAGTAAAACCTACCAAACTTATATTTAAATTACAAACACTTACATAATACTAGTGACGTTTCCCAACTCCGAAGTTTCAACAACACAAAAACAAACAAATCGAAACAGACCATACAACAACAGAGAGCACAAGCCAGTAAACCAACCAACAAAAGAAGAGAGACACCCTGCGCTCGCCACACCGCCGGAGAACAACTCGCCACTACGAGCACCCTCAGGAGAAGAAGCACCTACCCCAACGGCATGGCAGACGCCTGCGGACGCGGCGGCCCCCTAGGACACACCCCTGATCTGGGAGAGCTCCCGCCGCCGGTACGGGAAACGGGCCCTAGCCGCCCCCACCCGCCCACCTCGCCCTTGCGCCAAAGTAATCACATAGAAACTCCAGGAGTGGGCAAAAGGTATGAAAAAAATGACAAAATTGGAACCACCCAAAGATAAGCAACCACCCAAATGTGTAGGCTTATTTACACAACAACAATAAAACAGTAATGAGTTTTTAGAATGTACAGAAGTTAAAAATATGTCATCACATTCATACACTGCCATCCTTTAAACGCAATGGTGGCGAACCTATGCACGGTGCACCAGAGTTTGCACATGCACTAACTATTCACACGCAAGCCCCTGTACTGGTGGATGCACAACCCGGCCTTCAAAACACCAACCCAAAAAAGCACCGCACAATTGCTGCCAAGATGTGACCTATAAGTCTTCACTACACTGTGGTCCAACAGAACAGCCATGGACAGTCTTCTCATCCACGATGCTAATTTTAAAAGCGAACCACCACCAATCCTTGGACTGCCCCATAGACCACAACCAGAAAAGGTGGGATGAAGACATGATTATTGTTGGAGCATCCTCTCATGGGTACCCTGATAAATTCTCCTCTCTTCCGGTAGCCACGGGAGGGAACCACAATTCCAAAATTCAATTCTTCTATTTGTATTCGGTGTCCTCAGGACGACCACAACCAACGATTGCATACAGCTGGGATACAACCAATATGTTAACTGCACATAATTGTCACATGTTGTATCACTTGAACAATAAAGTCTGTTATTCGGTTGTAGATTGGGCACAATCTGGATCTCTAAAAGATGTCTCAGACACATCACACATAGCTTTAACGTTTACAATACAAAACAGTTGCCAGTATGACTTTAAAAACCACAACTACTTTGTGAAACCCATCGATTACTTTCCTCCATGCACACCGAAGATATAACCACAATCACCAGTTCTAAAGCTCGCCCATAGATCTTTTACTTCAAAACTTCCATCTGTCTGCAGAAACCCAGCCATTCATGCTGTTTCTCATTGAAAATGCATCCAAATAAACCCTATTTTGTGATCGATATCTTCATTGTGCAAAAACAATAATTACATGCTCACTTCATGGTTTTATCAGTGATAATGGCTATTTATAAGGCGAATGACAGACTAAAGAACAAAAAAAAATTTGTCCGCAACTCCATGGAAATGTTTAATATCAATATACTACTAATAATCAGTACATAGCAATTACACTAGTGTATCTTAAAGGGGGTACTTCTAAACATGGAACAATTTACATTTAAAGAACTACACTACCATTACCGACAAATAATGGCATGCCATAGGCACCCTTCCTTGCTGCAAAACCACGTACTGCTGTCCTTACCGCACCAGCCATTTCACCAATACGCACGGATTCTACCCACCAAGCAACAGCTGACTCAGCCTCCCATCTGATATTCCCGGACCTGAGTGCATTAAACACCCAATCAGGACCCCATAGGGCTCAATAAACAATCACAAGTGGATAACTATATCATCTCCCTACTACAAGGCACCCCAGCTGTGGTACAGTCCGGCCCCACCTGCCAGAGGGCCAACATCTACCCCATCAACAGGCAAGGCCCGGCTCATTCAAAACGAGGACTCCATCCCCTATCACAAGGAAATGCACACCAATGACCCCCTTAATCTAAAACTGATGTATGACAACAGCCTGCTTATATCCAAGGACAACAACTGCACCACGAGAGCCCAGGCCTAGTCCGTGTAGAAACAACGCCCTGGCCAGCTCAGAGTTGCCACAAAACAAAGCCCTAGCACGCAAAACTCGACGGCGCCCCCAAAGCTAAAGCTCAAAGCTACCAGATAACAAAAACAATCCTTCAGCTGTCAGCAGATGAGAAATATTACAGCTACCATGCGGATCATCATCATGATCTACTAACATCCACCAAAAACGAGACCAGCCCACAAGCTATAACTGAAGGTCATCATAGAAGATGCCACATGCCCCATCCATTTCATTACTGCTGAGTCCCTACGCACATAAATAACTCCTGCCGCCACGTGCCCCCAGGGATTGAAACCTCCCATGCAGTTCGCTCCACTCCAAGCGATCTGGACTGTCCCAATGATCACACAGTTCCCAGTTCCATCTCTACCACAACCAATAATGATCTATCAAGGTGAGGATCTCAACAACTGCTTATTCTTTCTTCTTCACCCAGGCTGGATGCTGCATTTCTGCTCCCCATGTCCTGCAGCCATACTTTAGATAACTCTAATACAGAGTACCTCCCCCATGGGCTTTAGCCTTGACAGTACTGAACTATGTATATATGTGGACTATCTTTACTTTCTTCTCTCATCTATTCCCATTTGGCTGAGCCCCACTTCTACAAGAAGGTTATTTGGCTGCTTCTTAGACTTCACTAAATATAAGTCTTCAAAATATCATAAGGGGGAAGGAGTTGGATGTTGTCAAGTCCCAGGCATATGTGAGTCAGCTGCTCATAGCTCATGTGCTTGGGCTTTGCAGAATAAGCTGACAAAGGAGATCAGTCTATTTTAGGAAAAACTCCTCCTTTGTCATTTGTGTTACATATTTCCAGCAATATTCTGAAGATGTACTGTGTTCAGCTTTCGTTCTTCTTTTATTTTGTCTGAAATAAAATTTTACAATTATAAATAAAGGTATTGTCATTTTATTACTTGACTCCTACATATAATCTGTATGTAAATCAAATGAAGACAGTGGGAGAGCAGCAACTCCCCGTGGTGGTTAATGTTTATTCAAACACCAGTGGTAATACAGACACACACGTTTCGGTAACTCAATGTAGCCATTTCAGCAATGAAAAGTGATACAGGGCGGGTTTATATCCCCCCGCAGGATGTGACATCCATCAATAATAAAAACAATTAGCATAGTGATATATTATGAATACCATACATTGGTTTATACATCAGTGTCTAAACGTGGAATAAACAGTATGTGTGATATCCAAAGGAGAGAAATCTACATACACGCCATTATAACTGATAACTGTATAACCAATGTATGGTATTCATATATATCACTATGCTAATTGTTTTTTTGTTATTGATGATGTCAGCACCCTGCGGGGATCATAAACCCCCCTGTATCACTTTTTCATTGCTTGAAAATGGCTACATGGATTAGCCAAACGTTGTGTCTATTACCACTGGTTTTTGAATACAACAATTACCACCACGGAATGCTGCTCTCCCACTGTCTTCATTTGGATCTTCTGAGCCTTGAGTCGGCTCTTGAGCTTGCACCCACCGGATTTTAATCCGTGTTGCTTTGGCTGTGCCGCCCTCACCATCCCTTCTGTGTTGCACTCATGGACTCTGGAGCTGTGCACGTAAGCGAAAATCTATACGTTTTGCAACCTGAACTCCTTCACCTGTGGTTTTTACCTATACTATGATGAAGTAAAACTCGCATTTTTGGGGTTCGCAGGGAGATACCGCATTCTTAAGTGTTCCTTCAAAAATTGACACTAAGAGACTTTTTGAAATGGAGTCCATGAGACTCATCACCTCAATCTTCATTTATATCGCCTCTTGGGAGAATAATTACCGTAAAGGATGATACCACTGGCCTTCGCCACATTTGACCCAATTTGTTTCCCACAACGAGATTCTTTCTGCCAGCCATTTGAGGACTCACTAACAAATACGCATTGATATTATATTGCTTTAAACATTGACTTTCTTCAAAGAGAATTACTGCGACTACACAAAAAGTACTATCTCTGATCTACAACTACAACAACTAATGAACCCTATGGAATTTACCCCCATTAGAGAAAGGCGACACAGGTGTTTCTCTAATTAAAAAACAAGAACAAACGAGACCAAACGACACAAAGGCACAGGGACTGTGAGATTATAAATCGGGGAAAGTCTAACAATTGGCAGCTGATGACAGAACGACAAAAGCCAACGAACCCTAGAATCTTCCAAAAAGGATCAGGAGTAAACCCACAAGCTATTTCCAAAAACACAGGGTTCAAGCCCAGTGCCCTAGCTTTTTTAGAGGTGGAAGTCTCACCTAAAGGAGAGGCGAGAAATACCCACGTGGAGGCAGGCGCCACAAGTAAATTCCCCATTGGTGAACAGTCCATGACCAGGAGTGGCAAGATCCCCAAAGACACTGACCCAAAGAGTGAATTCTTCACAAAACTTGGTGGTAAATAATATCTTCCATCCCTTATCTGATGTACAAATACAGCTGTTAAGCAAGGGGTATCCTTCTGCCCTACTGAGCGGGTGAGTTGGCTAAAAGTTGAGGCTTAACTAGCCGATTCTTTAGGTCAAATCAAACTTAAAGTTTGGTTTTCTCAACAACCTGAATCTTTTGCCTTCCAGTTATGTTAATGTAACCGGAATTTTGTTTAAAAAAATCTGGGTTTGTTAATAAAAATTGATTTCATGCCTTTTGTCAACTCCTGTGGCAATAGAAACTTTTATGGTTGCCATAAAACAGATGTAAATTTATTACACAACCAATTGGGAACAATGAATCATCCTAGGTTTCGCGATAACCTCTCCCCCCCAGTGTAGACAGGCACTTATTGAACTGATCCATGACAACAATAGTGGTAAAAACCTGCCGACAAGGCGGTGCCATTGTTGTCATGGATCACGTACAATACCTTGAAGAGATCCGCATTCACACTCACGGACACAGCGGTATAAACCACAGATATATCTGAAAATTCCTCTGCCCCTTGTGATCTTGAGGCGATTGAAGATTTTGTAGAACACGCTTTTGCTAGACCTAATTGACAAAGCCCACATAAATTCCTGATGTTCCGCAGAACCCGGTTACTCCGGTCCTTTCCTGTCTGCCTAAAATACATAAAAATTTGAACAAACATCCCCACAGGCGACCAATTGTGTCTGGGAGGAATTCAATACTGTCCCCTCCTGCAGCTATATATCATAAGACAAAATCTTGTGCGATTTGCCACATCTGCCAAATCATATATCAAGGACACATCTGATTTCCTCAATAAAAAATCATGACATAGAAATCCCCCCAATATGCCATTCTAGCATCACTTGATTTCCAAGTCTCTACAACACTAGCATATAATCATGAGAGAGGTCTCTCCTGCATCAAATGGGCCCTGGAACCACTTCAATCCCCCGGATGGGTCAAGAATTCACTTTGGGGTTTACTTATAAATTATACTAACATGCACTATTTTCCTCTTCGGTGACGAGTACTATTTGCGCTACTTGGGACGGCAATGGGGGCCAATATGGCCCCCACACCGCCAATATGTTCATGGCAGACATGGAAAGTCGTCAATATATTCGTCACCATTCTTTGTATCATGTACTTAGATGGTGTGGCGTATATTGACCAACATCTTCCTGTATGGACCGACAGTGCAGAGATGCTCCACTTTCTGTGACACCTAAACACTCTATGGACCCGACCATTAAAATTTACCCACAACAACCTTTTTCCCGATAACAACCATTCAATTTTTGGACACTATAACGTTTACCATTAATGAGAACAGACTGAACACTGACTTATCCATTAAAAACCACTGATCGGAAACCATCTTCTCCATTACGACAGTGCGACACCCAAAGAAAACTCGTGACTTCTTTACCCCCCTTAGTCAAATGATTAGGGTTCGTAGAATTGTGGATGATCCCTCACATATTGACAACAGACCCAATGAGATGTCCAACAAGTTTATTTCTAGAGGTACCAAAACTCTTGATTTTCGAACCATAGGAGAAAGTTAAAAGTCTAGATAAACAAGACTTTACTTACCACCCCTACAGACACAGGGACAGACTAACACTTAAGAGGATAATCCGTTTCGACCACTTTTGGTGTCACACGTACTAGCTTGCCTCCATTGTACGCAACCTTGGCCGAATCCTACACATTACCACCACAGGAACGATTTGAGGAATTCAAAGCGCCTCCACTGTTTCTCATTATAACAGGTCTAAAAATTTAAGAGATAATTGGTGAAAAGCGATATTGTTTCTTTATTGCGCAAGCCTAATCCAGCCCTTGTCTTGAAACTAGGATTTTTTATCCTGCTGGAACTGCGAAAATTGCAGCCACACAGATCAAGGTGAACATTCACAAACCCTATAACAATAGCATATCCGCATCAGACTCATCTCACTTGTAATCTGACCATGTTTATATATGTATTGACCTGCCCTTGTCCGAAAATTATACGTAGGGGAGACCACCACCGAATGTCGGTTAAACAACCAACACAACCATCGATCATCCATTAATACCTCCAAGCCTGACCTACGGTCCCACGACATTTCTCCGAAATGAGGCATAAGATATCCAATTAAATTTGCACCTTGATCCATCCCTCCTCTTCGAAGAGGGGGTGATCGACAAAAGTTTTGAAAACAAACGTGAGATTGAGTGGATCCACAACACATTCACTACACTACAACCATTGGTCTAAAACGTTGAATTTATTGATCTTTTGAACTGAGTAATGCCTTGTTTTTCCTGCCTAAATTATCATTATACTTCTAACACGGATTGTGGTGGGGGTGGTGAAATTGGATTAGTTGCAAGCAGAATTGGTGTGTAGTAGATACAACAACTAATGATTTGACCTTGTTCCTTTTAGATCACGATTTGCCAAAACTGTCTAGAAGACAACTGTCAACTCATCTCTAGTGACTCAGTGACATAACGGCTGTCAGGATAGAGAAATCTTTACTCTTCTATCATTATGCAAATGCACTCGGTCTTTTTCTATAAAATAATTTTCTTCTACGAACCGTAGCCATGATACCCAAAAAGTATCTAGTGTTGATGCGGCACGGAACCTTTAGTGTGATGAGGTTCTTGGGGGATAACACTTAAATTGTGAGTGTCTTGTAGCAGTGGTCAGTACAAACAGTGCCAGAGAAGGGCCAGAGACTCCAGGTCCAGGATTGCGCACAACGACAATGCATCGCTACGACATTGTGCACAAGGTTGTGATGATCAGTGTAGATACCAGGACCATTGTAGCGGTCTAAGGGATACATGTCAGCCCGATGTGACGGACACGGCTGGTTGTGTTGATCGCCGAGAACACACTCTGTTAATTAGACACTACCTACTGTGGTCGCGCGCTTTGATATCAATAATTGGAACTATTGTCTACCATATAATCCCAAAACAAAAAACACATAGTACCATACTCCATACACACTACGACCGAAGACCACGCTGGGCACTGACCTGTACAATGCGCCGTCAATTTTAACACTAGGGTCCCTCGGTCCGGACCACTCACCGGGCGATACAGTGCACTGTTTCCTAAGGGCGCAGACTCGGTAGTGCACACCGTTTAGGCAGAATGCGGAACAGGCTATACACGGACAGTCCTCAAGATTCACAGGAAAGTCACGGGGAGACAAAAAGGGTGGTAGGGAATTGAGGTTGGGATCCCTCAATCTCACGTGGTGGTGCAACCTTTTTGTCGATCACCCCCTCGTCGAATAGGAGGGATGTGATCAAGGAGACAAAGTTGTAGTGGGATGATGATGGGACAATGGACTGAGAAATGTCGGGGGGACCGGTAGGGCCACTGGGAGGTATTAGGGCTGATCGCTGGTTTTGTATCTTAACACCGCCATCGGTTGTGGTCTCCCCTACCAGGATATGTCAAGGACAATGGCAGGTCAATACTATAATGCGTCAGATCGTACATTGCGATGATGTCTGCATGCGATATAGCCTATTTGTGTATAGGTTTTGTGAATGTTTCCCATTGAATCATGTTGGCTGCAATTTTCGCATTTCCTGCACGGAGTAACTCCTAGTTTCAAGGAACGGGGGAGTAGGCTTGCGCAATACAAACCCAATAGCGCTTTTCCCCAACTTATCTCTTCCCATTTTTAGACCTGTTATAAAAAACGTGGAGGCGCTTTGAATTCCTCCCTCGTGTGGTGTAATGTGTGAGGATTCGGCCAATTTTTGCGTAACATGGAGGCAAGTGGCAGTACTTTGGGTGCCAAAAGGGGTCAGACGGGACCTCTGAGGTGGATCGATCCCGTGTCTGAGGGGTAAGGAAAGTCCTGGGATCCTAGACGTTTTTAACTTTCGCCCGATGGTTTCGAAATCAAGCGTTTAGGGGGACCTCGAGACTAAGCTTGTTGGACTCTTCATGAGTCTCCGTGTCCCATCTGGTGAGGGACATCCGACAATTCATCGACCAGAAAGCTTTGACTCACCGTGGTCAATAGTCACGAGTTTGGCTTGGGTGTGCACCTGGCGTACTGATAAAGATGTTCCGATCAGGTGTTAAGGATAAGTGCAGGTTCAGTCTTCTCATTAATGGACGTTCGTGGTGCACAAATTGCATTTTCGTCTGGGAAAATGTGTGGTAACTTTTTTAATGTCACGGGTCCATCGAGTTTAGTGTGTCCAGAATACGTTTAGCAGTCTCGGCACTGTCGTTCCATACCATGACTATGTTGTCAATATACCGCCACCATCTAATACATGTACAAAGAATGGTGACGAATAATGACGAAGCTCCTCCATTCTGCCATGAACATATTGGCGTAGGTGGGGGCCATATTGCCCCCATTGCCGTCCCAAGTAGCTGGCAAATAGTACTCAGTCACCGAAGAGAAACTTAGTTGATGGTTAGTATATGGTCAAGTAAACCCAAAGGGGAAGGCGGGAAACCTCCGGGGAGATTGAAGTGGTTTCACAGGGCCCTTCCGGATAGCAGAAGAGACCTATCCTCAGATTAATGCGCGGTGAAGACTTGTAACTCAAGTTATGCGAGAATGGCATTGGGGGGATTTCTATGTCAGGAATTTTGATTGATGAAATCAAGATGTGTCCTGAGTATGAGGTGGCAATGTGGCAACTCCGCACAAATTTTTGTCTTATTATAGCTGCAGAAGGACATATTGAATTCCTTCCCAGACACAAGGGTCCCCGCCCGGGGGGATGTGGTCAAAGGGTTTATGTAGGGTAGGCAGACAGTACAGGAACCGAGTAACCGGTTTTCTGCGGAATCAGGAAGTTTATGTGGGGAGGGGGACAAGAGGATAAGCAAAACATTGTCTAGCCAACTTCTCTCCTCAGAGATCCAGAACGGATGTTCAGTATATCTTGTGGTATCACCGCTAGCTGTCCTTAGAGATGACGTGGTCGGATCCCCTTACAAGTATTGTACGTGATCCAGGACAACAAGGCACCGCCTTTGTCGCAGGTTGGTACCACGATTCTGTTGTCATGGATCAGTAATAAGTGCCTGTCTACACGGGCGAGGAGAAGGATCGCGAACCTAGGGATGATTCAATTGTTCTCCCATTGGTGTTTAAGTGTAAGGACATCTTGGTTTATGGCAACCATAAAATATCTATTGGCCCAGGAGTTGCTCAAGGGCATGAAATCACGTCTTAAACAAACCCGATTTTTTCAAACAAATTCCGTGTGACTTATCATAACTGGAAGGCAAGATTCATGGGTTGAGAAACCACTTGAATTGGATTGACCTAACATCGGGCTAGTTCAGCCTCAACGTGTTAGCCAAGCCAACCGCTCAGTATGGCAGAAGAATAACCACTTGCTTACACTGAACCTTTGTACTCAGAAGAAAGGGTATGGAAGGATATATTTTACCAGCCAAGTTAGTAGTTGTAGAAGCACTTGTCGGGGGCAGGGGTCTTTGAGCGGCCATTGCCTGTCATAGACGGTTCACCAATGGGGATTTCCTGTGCGCCTGCATCACCGGCGGGTATTTCTCCCCTCGCCTTTCAGGTGAGAACCTCACACCTCGAACAAGTAGGGCCCCGGGTTGAACAATGTGTTTTTGGAATAGACTGTGCGGTTTACGCTTGATGCCTGTTCTGGAGTATTCTAGGTTCGTTGGTCCGTTTGTTCGTTTTCCTGTCCTCCCCCTGCCAATTGTCGCCCACTTTCCCCTATTTATAATCCGCCCAGTCTCCTGTGCCCTTGGTTCTTTGGTCTCTTCTTGTTCTTGTTTCAAATTTTCGAGACCCCTTGTGGCGCCTTTTTTTCGTATGGGGTAAATCCATAGGGTGCATGAGTTTTTGTAGTTGTAGATCATAAGATCGTACTTTGTTGTCGTCGCCTTAATTTCTCTTTGAATAACGTCAATGTTTATCAATATACTATCCAATTCGTATTTGTTGTGGAGGCCTCCTTCAAATCTTGGCAAAGCTCCGTATTGTGGGAAACAAATTGGGTCCAAGATGTGTCGAAGGCCCCGTTGTAGAAGAAGGGAGGGATTCTACCTCATAGAGCCAGAGACTTTCCTGAGACTCTTTCCCCTATTTATTTATCTCAGTCAAGAGACTCTCCTTGAACTGTTCATCATTGTTATATGCTATGTTAGCATCAACCTCTGCTGACGCAGAGACCTCTGCGATGGACTCTGTCCCTCCATCCAGCGGAGACCCTTTGTTTGCTGCACTTTTCCCCACATCAAGGGCTGCGCCCATAAGATGGACTTTGTTTCAAAAGCCTTCTGAGAGGCTTTTAGCCATCCGCTACAAGGTGAAGTTGCTATTGACTTTGTGTTGCACTTAATGCTTTCATTTGGAGGAATGGACATTCTGTTTGCAATTTCTATGCCTTTTTCTTCACAGGAAAATGGACATTCTTGCTATTGCTACTGTGATACCAGTAACATTTTAAGGGTTCAAGCAATTTACTCATTGGGCTGGTTCAAGCCAATGTGTGTTTGACAATGTTTGCACAACTGTCAATGCCATTTATTGCCAGTAAGTTTGTACTTAACCATTTTATAGGCTTTGCAGGATTGTAGTGAGACTGTGTTGGACCGTCTTTGTATTTGAAACATGACCGCAGGCTTATGCCTCAAACCGAAGCTTCCTAAGTTATGGTATTATGTAAACCGTGGGTCTTTAGGGGACAGGGGTGTTCGAACCTAGAAACATCTAGATGCCATACACACAGGGTAAGACTGTCAGATGGTAGGTAAAGTGTACTGTATGTATTGCATGTACTATTTGTCGCAGAGGAAGAAGAGTTTTTGAACAAATAGTCAGGCCTTGGTGCAAGGAGTGGATTAACGGAGCCGGGGCCTGAAGCTGCGGGTGTCGGCTATATATTATAGCTGACACCTGCCTCTAACACCCTCGATTGGAGATATCTCTGATCGCGGGTGTAAACCCCCAACATGCCGTGGTCGCGCTGACGTGTTAGGGGTATTTAACGGGAATTGCCCCCCCCCCCCCCCGTGACGCTTACCGGGGGGGTCCGTGGTTCCGATCGCCGCCCCGGGATCTGCGAGTGTCCCGGGGATGAGCGATCCTCTTCCAGAGCCGGGTCCTGCCTCAGTGTGTCACTGAGGATTGCTTGTTCAAGCCAACCTGTAAAAGTAAAGAAAAAAAGTTAAAAACACTAATTAAACACACTTTTTAATAAAAAGAATTAATTAAACAAAGTTAAAGTCCCCTAAACACAAACATTCCCTATACACATCTAATAAAGTAAAAAAAACAGAAAATCACCAAAAACCCCCACATATTTGGTATCGCCGTATCCATAACAACATTAAAAAAAACCCAAAACATTATTGGACCCGTACGGTGAACGCCATAATAACAAAACACGAAAAACTCGCCAAAAATGTACATTTTTCATAAAATCCCTTCACAAAAATGTTCCAAAAAGTGATCAAAAAAAGTTATGTGCACCAAAATTGCACCACTTGAAACACGTACAACTCAACACATAAAAATTAAGCCCCAAACCAAAAAATATTAAAGTTATATCTCCAAAAAGATGGCGATGCAAAATCAAATGAGATTTTCTTTATATTCGTTTTTTTCCAGTAAAATTGTAAAAATATATAAAAAACTATATAAATGAGGTATCACCGTAATCATAGTCATCTATAGAATAAAGATAATATAGTATTTTTAGTGTACGGTGTACAACCCAAAAAAGATACAAAAAAAGCAACCCAAAATTGACAATTTTCGTTTCCTCCATTCATCGCTACAGGAGAGAGGAATAAAGCAGGAGCCCACAAGAGACGAAAGATTAAGCGGTTGTAGAGCGAAACAGGCCGTCGCCTCTTGTGGGCTCCTGCTTTATTCCTCTCTCCTGTAGCGAAGTTTTTAAAGCAATATGGAATAAAAGACTGATTTTACTTCAACAGTGGTGAGTGCCAGCTCTTTCTTTCCTCTTGAATGCATTGTTTTCCAAGCATTGTGAACTATGTTAGCTAGAGCACCCCCGCACACACAGTTTGTTTCCAGATCCTCATTGCCTGGACTGATTTTGTTAGCTTTGTTAGTCCTGTGCCCCTCTTTTTTCTTCCTTTTGTACACAGCAGGTTACAACCACATATGGGGTGTTGTTATTCTCGGGAGAGATTGGGTATCAAACTTTGTGGAGCATTTTGGTATTTTATCCACTGAGAATTTGTACATTTTATGAAAAACACATTCATTTAGCCAAAAAAAAATTAATTTTGAAATTGCATCCGATTTTTTTTTAACCCCTGTAAAACAATTAAAGGGTTAACAAACTTCAAAAAAGTTGTTTTACGTACGTTGAGGGGTGTAGTTTCTATAATGGGGAAATTTATGGGGTTTTACTTTTATTTAGGCCTCTCAAAGTGAATTCAAACCTGAGCAGGTCCCTCAATAGCAGGATTTTGTGCTTTTTATAAAAAACCACGGAGGCATAAAGTAGACATTCGGTGAATGTTAGTTATTACATTTTGTGCGGTTATGACTATGAATGGAAAAAGTAGAGCATTTAGAATTTTTGAAAATTGAGAATTTTTCCAAATTTTCACCAAATATCTGATTTTCTCATAAATAAATGCGCGTGGTTTTTATAAAAAGCACAAAATCCTTCTATTGAGGGACCTCTCTAGAGTGTTGTAATTCACTTTGAGAGTGCCTAACTAATATAACAGTCACAACCATAAATTTCCCCATTATAGAAACTACACCCTCAACGTACGTAAAACAACTTTTTTGAAGTTTGTTAAACCCTTTAATTGTTTATCAGGGGTTAAAAAAAAATCGGATGCAATTTCAAAATTAATTTTTTTTTGGCTAATAATGGGTTTTTCATAAAATGTACAAATTTCTCAGTGGATAAAATACCAACATGCTCCACAAAGTTTGATACCCATCTCTCCCGAGAATAAACAACACCCCATTGTGGTTGTAACTGTGTGTACAAAAGGAAGAAAAAAGAGGGGCCAGGAACAAAGCTAACAAAAATCAGTCCAGGCAATGAGGACTGGAAACAAACTGTGTGGTGCGGGTGCTCTAGCTACATGATTCACAATGCTTGGAAAACAATGCATTCAAGAGGAAAGAAGAGAGCTGGCAACACCCCACATGTTGAATTAAATCAATTCTTTTATTCCATATTGCTTTAAAAACTTCGCTACAAGATGGAAATAAAGCAGGAGCCCACAAGAGGCGACGGACCGTGTTTCGCTCTACAACGCTTAATCTGTCGTCTCTTGTGGGCTCGCTTCTTATTCCTCTCTCCTGTAGCGATGAATGGAGGAAACGAAATTGTCAATTTGGGTTGCTTTTTTGTATCTTTTTGGGTTGTACACGTACACAAAAATACTATATTATCTTTATTCTATAGATGAACTATGATTACGCTGTGATACCTCATTTATAATTTTTTTTATATTTCTACAATTTTACTGGAAAAAAACGAATATAAGAAATCTCTTTGATTTTGCATCGCCATCTTTTTGGAGATAAACTTGAATTTTTGTGGTGTGGGGTCTTAATTTTTATGGTTGAGTTGTAGCGTGTTCAAGTGTGGCAATTTTGGTGCACCATAAAAACTTTTTTGATCTTTTTGGAACATTTTTGTGAAGGGATTTTGAGGAAAATGTACATTTTTGGCGAGTTTCTGTGTTTTGTTGTATATGTGGCGTTCACCGTATCTCAATAATGTTTTTGATTTATTTGTACAGATTGTTACGGAAATACCAAATATGTGGGGGTTTTGGTGATTTTCTGTTTTTTTTACTTTTTTAGATGTGTATAGGGAATGTTTGTGTTTAGGGGACTTTCTTTGTTTAATTCTTCTTTATTAAAAAGTGGTTTAACTTCTCATGTGTTTTTTAACTTTTTTTTTTTCTTTCTTTAACTTATTTCCTTAATAACACCGGTGTGGCTGTGAACAGCCCTCCTCCCCGTGACACCTGGTAAAGGCACCGTGACCCGGCTAGCTCTGGCAAGCAGTCTCCCCTCCTAGATTGCCGAAGACCACCTGCCACCGAGACTGTGTTTATCGCCGTGCCAAGGAGACGGGTACGGGGTTTTAGGAATGTTCTCACGCTCCGCTATAAGTGGGGAACACTCGTCTAACTTTCTGCTTCGGATCGGGATAAAAACCCTGGGCATTTCTGGGTGTCTTCGGCTGCATCTTCACCACACACTCAAGACCAATGCTCACTCTCTATCGCAACACCGCGATACTCCGTAAAACAGGTTGGTTCAGCCAGCCCAGATTTAATACGTTACCCACGATAGGTGGGGGGGGTTACCAATTCCCTGTTAATACCACCTCCTAAACACACTCACAAAGCACAAGACCAGGCCACAGTCATGTTAGGGTTTTCCACCACCCGGATCCTAGAGAAATCTTCGCAATCGCGTTGTGTTAGACGAGGCATTGATGGCATCTATAATATATTCACCTCTTTGGCTGCACTCGCCTGGTTCGCCGACTTCAGTGCAGAACCTCTCCTCCGTTAATTCCACTCCCTCCCCTCCTCTTACGAAGCCTCGAAAAGAATTGGACGACCGCCCTTGTCCTCTTCCAACCTGGATACCTAACTTTTTTCTACCCCCTCTCTAACACGGCCAAGGGATAGACTCTCCTCATCTTCCTCCTCATGTCGTCCCCATCCAGATTCTTCCATTCCCGTATTGATTCCAGTCCTACATAATGCAATGGATTAAACCCTAACCCGTTGTCTATAAAAAAGGGAGGTAGTGGGTCGGACGGGGACTGTGGGAACATGGGGGGGGAGCGTCCTCTCACTTAAACCCATCGTTGCTCTGTGTGTATGCGCATCTTCTACATAGATGTTTCTCTCGGTTCGAACACAAAACTCCGGGTCACCCTAAAGACCCCGGTTAACTCATCAACCATGACACTTAGAAGCTTCCTGGTTTTAGGCCAATACAGCCCTTTCGTATCATACTGTGTGTCACAAATACAAAACTGCTCCCTAACACATTCTCTACTGGGCAATCCTGCCATGGCAAAGCCTATAAAATGGTTAATACAACGAACCTTACGACTGGTCATATGTCCAAACTGAGGCATTTAGATTAGTTGTGCAAGGACATTGTCCAAACCACTGACATTGGCTTGACCCATCCCAATGAGTAAATTTGCTTACCCGTAACGTTGCAATCATTACACTGTTAGAATGTTACTCCTGGTATCAACACCACACAGTAGCAATCGACAAACTGGTCCATTATCACTGTGAAGACAACAGGCAATCGAAAGTTAGCAAGAACCAGCATTCCATTGTACACGCCCGGTTTAAACACGATGTTGAGAACTCCTCCCAAATTGACAGCATTAAGTGCAACCAGTCAATAGCAAACGTGCACTTGTAGCCGGATGGCTAAAGTCGTCCGTCTAAAGTCTTTGAAACAAAGTCCCTCTTCTGGGCGCACGCCCTGTTGGGGAAAAGTGCCAGGCAAACAAGGCTGTCTCGCTCGTGGAGGTGACACGAGTCCACAAGACTCTCCGGGTCAAGTATCGTGCTCTGCTTGTCATCAAGCGGTTGATTGCTAACCAATAGTTCATATGAAACAATTATGACATGTTGGAGCGCATGATTATGACGCGTAGAGCTCGTAACTTCTTCATCTGCTCTGCCAGCTGGAGGATTGTTGTTACTGCCTGGTATGACCTGTAGCTCTAGGCGGGCAGGCTACTGCTTGCTGGATTGTGGCAACATCTTTCGTTTTGCTAGTCCGGTAGCGTACTCATCGCACCTGCCTGGTGGCCTCTTGCTGGCCGTTTGTCCTGTATACTCAGGCAGCTGGTCAACATCATTAGATAAGGGTTCATGCGCCCTTTAAGAAGTCCCTTTTTGTAGCTGGCCTCCTATGGGTAATGTTGGCCCGCTGCAAGGAGAGGCCCGAAATACTGTACCCCAGCCGGGCTAAGGGAGATATTAGTATCCCTGTTGATATAGCCCTAGTGGGCCATGTTGGTACTCACGATCACAGGTCCGGAAATATCGCAGGAGTGCATCCGCTGTTGTGAGAATCCGGCATGGTAGACTGCGGCGGACTACATGCAGTAGGTGGTGCGCAGAGAAGGTTTGCCCAGTCAACCATATATTGATTCCGCTGTAGATTTCTTTAAGTAAATTGCCAGTTTACAATATACTCCCTTTAAAGTTACCACTAGATCGTAATGCTATTTACTGTGTATTATATATAATTGTTTATATAACATTCCAATGACCGGCCAATTCTTTAGTCTGGTCATTCTAAAACAGACATTATCACTGAAAACCATGAACGAGCATGGTAATATTATTTTTGCCATGAAGATATTCATCCCAAATAATAGGTTTTACATTTTTGGGAGCATTTCAATGAGAACCTATGAAAAATAGGTTTCTGTCACAGACAGATGGAAGTTTAAGTATAAGATCTATGGGCAGCTTTTAGAACTGGTGAGTAATCTGCTGTGCACAAATGAATCGATGTTCTCCACAAGTAGTGTTGGGTGTTTAAAGCACGCCTGCACTTGCATTATACTTCTAAAGGATCGCAGTGTTATTCCAAGCAATTTTTCCTACATTCTGTACTGTTCCCCTAACAAACCATTAACTGCTTTTTTGTTGCTGCTAATTCATGCCCACATGGTGGCGTTCTTTGGGTTCCAATTGTCATTTTTTTTCATACTTTTCCCACTCTTATGTCTATAATTGACTCATTACTTGAGATAATCTCACAGTGGGGACAGTCACAGTATATGTACAGTGTTGTAATTTCATATAATGTTTGTTCAGTTGTTAAACGGCAATGACAGTGCAATAGCTTATGGTTCTAGTAGCGACATGGTGACGAAACATAAATCGGAGAGGCCCTCCAACAGAATGTTTTTAAACAGAGAAAGACACAGACTAATAGTTTTTTGAATGCCTTACCGCTCCCTGTCAGTGTTCCCCAATTTTAAGACACCCCTGAAAGTAGTTGACTTCAGCTTGTGTAATGGTGATGTCAATGAAGTAGACTGTACCCCCGAAAGTTAACGTAGCAATTTGTACAGTATCCTGCTCTCAGGACCATGGACAGCAGGGGGAGCCGGGAATGCGGGGGGGGATTGGTGGCATGCTGCTGGCAGTCCTGAATGTCGGGCATGGCAGGTGGGCGGTGAGCAGATACAGGTTCTGTAGCGGAGGGCTGGAAAGCTGGATGTACTGTATGTGGGGAGGTGGATTGGAGCCGGCCTAAGAGTGGGCGGGGCGCCAGCTTGATGGCCGCATACAGAACACGCGCCACCTGCCCTCATGTGCAGCCTCTGATTGGACCAGTGGCTCTCTACCTATGAAGAAGAAGCCTACACCTCTACCCATCAGCACGCGCAGGAGTATTGATCCGATCGCCATTACGGTACCAGTATTTGTGCTGTAACCCTATTGGCATGGGAGATGTGTGAGATACTGTATGGGGCTGTTACCCTATGGGAGCATGTTGGGTACTGTCATGGTGGGCTTCAACCCTACTGGGATATCGTGTGGATCACTGTATGGGCTGTACACCTAATGGACCGATGTGTGGATACCTGGATGGCTGTAACCCATGGGAGATGTGTGGGATACGTGGTTTTTATAGTAAAACAAAAATCACATTTTTTTCCAATCTAAGACTTACCCCGAAAGTAAGACTAGGGTGACTTTTGAGGGTAAAAAGAATGTAAGAACCATGTCTTACTTTCGGGGAAACGCGGTAGCCAGTCGGTCAGATTCTTGGCTGAAGCAGAAATTGCTGTGTATGCTGTGAACTCTGCCCTTTTCACATAGCAATTGTGCATAGACGCATTACCTGTGTCTCCTGCTAAACAGGAGCATTCAACTGCAATTTAACCAGGTGTATTAAAATGAGCAATAACGTCCTCTGCCAAATTGTCCACTGCAGGGGCCCCTTTAGGAACAGGGAGCCCTAGGCAAATGCCGAGGCCACCCCCCTATACACCGTCCCTTGGCCCCCCAATCAACCCATCTATTATATAGTCTACCCACAAATACCCCCTCAGTGTATCATCAAGCATCAACCCCACACTACCACAGCATTATATAGTAGAACCCCACAAATGCCCAGCCCAGTCATATAGTAGCCACACACATACTCAGCAGTGCTAGTATTAACCCCCATTCATTGCCCAGCAGTATATAGTTTAGCCCCACAAATGCCCCAGCATATAGTAGTCCCCAAGGCCGTGTATTGTAGCCACAAGAGATTTATATCTGCCCCCACACAGCCCCACTGTATACAGCAGACCCCACACAACAAACCCAGCAGTATATAGTAAATTACACATACACCGAATATAATTGTAACCCCACACATTGCCCCAGTATATACTGTACCCCCACAACATGCCCATCATATAAGATATCCCCATACAATCCCCCAGCAGTAATAATAGCTTCCACACATGCCCGAAGCATAATAGTCCCCACAACATGGATTTGAGGTGTGTGGTGCTTGTATTTGGAAGATTTTGCTTGAATAAATCAGTCATCAGAGCGTTAAAAAGTCATCCTTAAGGACATATACCACCAAGAAGAGATTGTATATCAAGCACATCAACAACTCTGCAGTGTGGCCCCCTTCTGGTAGGTTCTGATCTTCTTTTTAGCCTCTTATTCCCTGGTTTTACAAAAAAGGATTTAAAATATGCATATAAGCCTGAGGGCTCCAGCTCTATAGTTTTAATGGAGCCTGAGCCCCTTGGGCTAATTTGCATAAAGCCTTTTCTTCTTAAAACAAGGGCATAAAAATAAAAGAAGATAAGATCCTGCCGAGGGGGTCACAAGTATGACAAGTATCTGTGTGCTTGGTTTACAATCCTTCATCCTGGTGGTAGTCTTTAAGCTGCAAAAAAAGAAAAAAACATTTGAGATAATTAGCAAAATCTACAATTAATCACCTCCTGAAAAGAAAGAACTGGTGAACACATGATAGGAAAACTTGGACACACCGAAGACAACAGTGGAGGATGATTGCAGACAAGTAACATAGTGAAGATAGAACCCCTTCACAGCCAACCAAGGAACACAACTCTCCAGGATGTAGAGTGTATCATATCTATCTACTCAAGAGACTGCATAAAGTAAATCCAGAGGTTTACGGCATGTGCAAGTCACTCATAAGCTCCAGAATAACAGACTAGATGGGACTTTGCTAAAGACAACACAAGAAAAGCCAACACTGTTATGGAAGAACATTCTTTAAACCAAGAAACCAAAATCTAACTCTATCAGAATGATGAAAGAAAAAAGTATGGGAAGGCACAGTCAGCTTATTGATCCAAAGCATACCACATGAGCTGAGGTATTGATGGCTTGGGCATGTATGCATGTCGCACTGGATAAACGTGTACACTGCACTAGGTGCCTGTGAATTATGCAGGTGGTGCCATAGTTAGAATCTGGCACCTCTGCACGGCCCAACAGAGTGTTCCAACTTTTTTTGCTGCAGCCCCAGTAGGATATGATGCACTTCATTTTCTCTTTCACTGGTTTCTGACATCCACCAGAAAGGGAATTAACCTGTATTACAGACTTTTAAATCAATTAAGGAAGGTGCTAATATATTGGTCCAATATTTTCAATCACTCCTCCTGCCACCATGGTCTTTATGCCACTCACATCTGGTAGCCAAATAAAAAACATATACATTTCTGTGCATTTACATTTGTACTTTATACCTTTCCATTTTACTTATGGTTATAGCAGAATGAATAATATGATTAGCAAACTATAATGACAGGCATTTCCACATAATCTCATAAACAGTTATCCTGAATCACAGGGCACTTTTCCAAGCAGAAATCACATTATTCTGCAGTATTGGGGGATCCAGCCAAACGCAATACTACATTAATAGCCGTCCCTAATATAATGCCATTATCCTGAGCCTCAACAACCCAGTGGAATTAACTATTATCCAACTTATTGTTCAGCAGAATACTCAGAACACAGATTACAGATTCGATGGATATAATACACACTGGAAATTGATATTTATGCAATGCCTTTCTGTTTCTGAGTGGCTTACATTTTTGGAAAGTCCAAAAAAGGACATCACATACATGGGGAGAGTTATCTAACAACGCTTGAACGCCTGTAAACAGACATACAAGCAGTGATTTTTGTGCCATTCCCGGTTTAGAGGCCAGGAATTCTGACTTTCTTACTCTCTACCACCCCATCCCGTGGTGGGGGGGGGGAGGAGAAGTGCCCGTTGCACATATGTGCTCTGTCCTGATAAGCGATGTACTAATGTACGCTCTCTTCTGATAGCGATGTTTCTATGTGTGCCTCTTCCCTATAGTGATGTAATATATGGGCTCTGGCAATAGTATGTACATATGCTCTCTTCCTCATAGCAATGACTATGTGGGCTCTGCTGATAGCGGGTAACTGAATGTGGGGCTCTGCCTGATACTCAATGTATATAGGGGCTCTCCTGATGTGTGGATATATCACGTTCTGTCTATAGCGATGTACTATTTTGGGCTCTGCCTGATAGTGATAGAATAAACACGTTTCTGTCTGATAAGCGAGGTACTATAATTGGCTCCTGCCCTGATATGTATGGATAATATATCTTCTGTCTGATAGCGCGCACTATGTGAGGCTCTGCTGGATCTATTAATATTTACATTCGCCTGCTATTTATTTATATATGCCTGTATGGTAGTATATTATATATATGTTGCTACTAATAACAACATAGCTATCGGCTGGGTAGGAGGCATTATTTTGGAGTAGATATTTTTGGAGGTGGGGTCCCGCCAAGGTCTCTTTTCTTCTGCCTAGGGTACCATAAGTCTTGCCGCCAGCCCCTAGTCTGTGGGTATGGGCAGGTGTTCATACTGTGACGGCACCAATGGGATGTAAGCACTTAGAGTTCAACACTAAATACCTAACTTGTTTGCTGGAAAACAATTTAAAGGAACTGAACTACACAACCGGCTATGTGACTAATGGGATGTGACATCAAAAGCCTATGTTTCTATCAAATGGTGGATGGGTTCTCGATGTCATCAAACACATCATGTCTGGATATTGATAACTTAACCCAAGAGTCAGTGGATAAAAAAAAATGGCCTGAAACCCATAGGGTATTATTAATATCAAGTTCCATATTGTCTCTAGGACTCAAGTCAAATTAGAGTTCACCATGCACAATGCCAGTTTGCAGTTGAAGAATAGTAAAGCACACTAATACTAAAGTAAAAAGCATTACATATTCCAAAATCAAGCGTAAATGCTTCCCGGAAAAGAGGGAGCTGGTAATACTGCACAGGGGAACCAGTTTCCCGATATCTAATGTCATTTATGAGTTCAAACAAACACATGCATCATTAGTTTTATCTTCTGTCCTGTCTGCTGTTGTTTGTTGAATAAGTCCATTTGGGCAACTCCATGTTTTTATTAGATCCACATATGTGATGTTACAACTATGTGAACCAAATGGAGACTAGGATGGAACTGACAGATACCATTGTTTGCCCACAGAAGTTTAATCGGAATTGTTTTGATCTGAAATTTGTATAAATAAACACAATACTTATTTGTATCCCAGTTGTGTTCCCACTAATATAAACTGGAAAAGGGCATTTCCAATGCAAGTCACTGTTATCTTCCTTTCCTTCCCATGTAATGCTACATACCAAATTGCTTTCCAGGAGATATATTTAGTCACAGTAGGATACACCCTGTTTCCAAGATAATAGACCAGAGGTTTCCTCTTGCATTTGGATACAGAATAGAGCAGTGAACGTTTGCCCTCAGTAATGTCACTGAAGACATTGTTAAAAGACACTACATGTTAGGAAGACAAAACATTTCTAATTCTGTCTTCAGTCCTTACTTCATTATGTGCAATTCAAAGTTTTATTTCTGTCAGATCTGTAACTAAAGGAGATTAATTAAACTAGAACTCAGTACATTGAGCGACACTTATTTCCATTCAGATCGTATAATCTAGACTCTCATTAAACCACGAGACCCTTGAGCCACAATAACCATTAATTAGACTTCTTTGATTAAAAAAGTGATAGCAACATATTTTATGCAAGAGGTTCAATTTAGGCTACTCACTGCAAAAAACTCAAATCATACTTACATAACTTTAATACAATTATATGACCATCATTTATTTAGAATATTTCATCTTTACTCATATCTAACATGTTTATGCTATCTCCCATGGATTTTACTCTAAAGTTGTTCTCCTACCTATTCTTCTTATCGCTAAAAGAATGTACTGTTTGTTGCCTGTTAACTATTTAAATGCCTATAAATTCCTGTGTGTGATCATGACAAATAATTGTATGTGTATGATAGCTCTATATAAATGGAAGGTGAGCGCCCAGAACAATATGTTTGGAAAGGTGTAAAGGGATATTCTTATCCGGCAATATTTAGCTTATTTATTAAACAAGAAAACTGAATATAAAATGGTCATATGTATTCAGATCCTTTGCTTTGACATTCATAATTTACACTATTGCTGTCCATTTCCTTCTGATCCTCCTGATGTGAGATGGTTCTACTCTTCATTGGACCCAGCTGTGTTTAATTAAATGGATTGGACTTAAATACAACTGTAAAGTATAAAAAATGTTTTGCCATACTCTGCACTATGACAAAATAAGCAATCCTCTAAGTTACTCTCACTAGCTATCAGCTAGCAGACTAGAAGTAGCAGTTACTCTTATCTCTATCTCTCTGAGTGTCTAGTTTGGTTGGGTTGCACTGTGAATCCCTAGCTAGATGGTGAGAGAGAAGAGTGGGTGGGTGTGTTTTTGGGAGGCATCACCAGCAATTCCACGCTCTTTATCAGCAAAAGACCCAGGCAGCTCCAAGACCTTCCATCACGTCATAAGCATAGACTCAGGTCATCCAATTACATACCTGGATGTATATAGCAGAGTGTTTGTGTTTGAAAGTCTGGATATAGAAGAAATGTGTATGTATGAAAGTTTGAGGCAAAAATAAAGGCAGGGCACAGGCTCTAATGAATGGCTAACAGACCTGCGCTCAACAGCACAGTTTATATACAGGGAAAGAGGTGGTGTGCAGAAGGAGGAGCTTCCATAGAGTATAATGACAACAAAGAAAATTGAATAAAAAAACATTTTTTTAGGGAGCAGATCCTCTCAGAGAGTATCTTCTGGCGAGGTTATATGTGTAATATATATATTATATATATATATAATATATATTATATTATATACTATATATATAGTACTGTACACATACTGCCATTGTTCACTTTTACTCCTTTTAGTGTTATAATGTAGGTGGACATTTAGGATGATTCAAAGAGGGAAATGCATGCATTTATATACAGCTGAGAAGAGATTTGCCTGTTACATAGCTGTTAATGCTATGTTAACATATGTATTCGCAATCTTACCGCTATGTTAACACTTGTTAATAATATGACACACACGTTAACATTCTGTTAACACATGCATTTTGTAAACCAATGTTAACAAGCTATGTAATCAGGCAAATTTCCTATTCTCAGCTGTTCTGATGGATTGAAAAACACATACATAATACCAGGTCTGAACGCCCTAACCCCTTAATGCCGAAGCCACTTCACTTTCTGACAGGACCATTTTCAAATCTGCCCAAATAGTTTTCTGTGACACATAGACTTCAGTTAGTTTAAAAATTTTGGTGGTAGTTTGTCCACGGAGGCATAAAGTAGACATTCGGTGAATGTTAGTTATTACATTTTGTGCGGTTATGACTATGAGTGGAAAAAGTAGAGCATTTAGAATTTTTGAAAATTGAGAATTTTTCCAAATTTTCACCAAATATCTGATTTTCTCATAAATAAATGCAAAACATACCACCAAAATTTTTAAACTAACATGAAGTACTATGTGTCACGAGAAAACTATTTGGGCAGATTTGAAAATGGGCCATGTCAGAAAGGTGAAGTGGCTTCGGCATTAAGGGGTTAAGGGCGAGTTCAGACCTGGTATTAATGCATGTGTTTTCAATCTCATCAGAACAGCTGAGAAAAGGAAATTTGCCTGATTACATAGCTGTTAACATTGAGTTTACAAAATGCATGTGTTAACAGAATGTTAACGTGTGTGTCATCATATTATTAACATAGTGTTAACATAGCGGTAAGATTGCGAATACATATGTTAACATAGCATTAACAGCTATGTAATCAGGCAAATCTCTTCTCAGCTGTTATGAAAATGCATGCATTTCTGCCTCTTTTGAACGCATCCTAAACATGTCCACCTACATTATAAAACACTATAAAGGAGTAAAAAGATGAACAAATGGCAGTATGTGTACGTATATATATATAGTATATATATATATATATATATATATATATATATATATATATATATATATACACAGTAAAACCTCGCCAGAAGATCACCTCTCTGAGAGGATCTGCTCCCTAAAAAAATGTTTTTTTATTCAATTTTCTTTGTTTGTCATTATACTCTATGGAAGCTTCCTCCTATCTGCACACCACCTCTTTCCCTGTATATAAACTGTGCTGTGAGCGCAGGATCTGTTAGCCATTCATTAGAGCCTGTGCCCTGCCTTTATTTTTGCCTTCAAACTTTCATACATACACATTTCTTCTATATCCAGACTTTCAAACACAAACAGCTCTGCTATATACGATCCAGGTATGTAATTGGATGACCTGAGTCATATGCTTATGACGTGATGGAAGGTCTTGGAGCTGCCTGGGTCTTTTGCTGATAAAGAGCGTGGAAATGCTGGTGATGCCTCCCAAAAACACCCACCCACTCTTCTCTCCACCATCTAGCTAGGGATTCACATGGCAACCCAACCAAACTAGACACTCAGAGAGATAGAGAGATAAGGTAACTGCTAGCTTCTAGTCTGCTAGCTGATAGCTAGTGAGAGTAACTTAGAGGATTGCTTATTTTGTCATAGTGCAGAGATGGGCAAAACATTTTTATACTTTACAGTTGTACTTTAAGTCCAATCCATTTAATTAAACACAGCTGGAGTCCAATGAAGGAGTAGAACCATCTCAAGGAGGATCAGAAGGAAATGGACAGCATGAGTGTAAATTATGAATGTCAAAGCAAAGGATCTGAATACATATGACCATTTTATATTTCAGTTTTTCTTGTTTAATAAATAAGCTAAAATATTGCCGGATAAGAATATCCCTTTACACCTTTCCAAACATATTGTTCTGGGCGCTCACCTTCCATTTATATAGAGCTCATACACATACAATTATTTGTCATGATCACACACAGGATATTATAGGCATTTAATAGGTTAACAGGCAACAAACAGTACATTCTTGTTAAGCGATAAGAAGAATAGGTAGTGAAACAACTATTATGAGTAAAATCCATGGGAGATAGCAATAACATGTTTAGATATGAGTAAATGATGAAATATTCTAAATAAATGGATGGTCATATAATATTGTATTAAAGTTATGTAAGTATGAATTTGAGTTTTTGCAGTGAGTAGCCTAAATTGAACCTCTTGCATAAAATATGTTGCTATCACTTTTTAATCAAGAAGTCTAATTAATGGTTATGTGGCTCAGGGTCTCCGTGGTTAATGGAGAGTCTAGATTATACGATTCTGAATTGGAATAAGTGTCGCTCCAATGTACTGAGTTCAGTTTAAATACTCCTTTAGTTACAGATCTGACAGAAATAAACTTTGAATTGCACATAATGAAGTAAGGACTGAGACAGAATTAGAAATGTTTTGTCTTCCTAACATTAGTGTCTTAACAATGTCTTCCGTGACATTACTGAGGGCAAACGTTCACTGCTCTATTGTATCCAAATGCAAGAGGAAACCTCTGGTCTATATCTTGGAAACAGGGTGTATCCTACTGTGACTAAATAATCTCCTGGAAACAATTTGGTATGTAGCATTACATGGGAAGAAAGGAAGATAACAGTGACTTGCATTGGAAATGCCCTTTTCCAGTTTATATTAGTGGGAACACAACTGGGATACAAATAAGTATTGTGTTTATTTATACAAATTTCAGATCAAAACAATTCCGATTAAACTTCTGTGGGCAAACAATTGGTTTATCTGTCAGTTCCATCCTGGTCTCCATTTGGTTTCCAGCATAGTTGTACTATCATAGCCTCAAACGACACAAGGGAGGATGGGAGTGGTGAAGGCTGATTTAGACAACAACATTTAATTCCCAAATCCCAGAGACAATTACTGTTTAGATAAACTTTTTTTCTGTGTATTTTGGCTGATATTTGGGTCCTATTATATTATGTCTAAATTAATGTTGTAAAAAATGTACATTTGTAAGGTTAAAAAATAAGATAAAATTTCATTTTATATCTAGATGAAAGTATAGGCTCAGCATGAAAGATAATGTTGATTTCAGATGGGTGTACTGCAGCTATTTGTAAAAATTGTGTATTCATACCCCTTGAAGTTCTACTAAACTGAATACAGATCGCTATTGGATTTTGTGGTAATCTCAGTTATTAGGCGGGGGGGGGGGGTTTGATAAAATATTCAACTTTTTTTAAATAAATGAATAGTTCACGTGAAGAAGGCTTCTGGAGAGATAGAGGAAGAAACATATTTTGCTACTTTCCACTGACTTACTTTCTCACTCTCACAGTGATGGATATATGTTACTAATAGTACAGTGTATGTGTTTCTTTCATCTTCCTTCAGTAGATTTCTACTCCCCCTTCCCTCTTAATCGACTTTAATGTTAGAATTAAATCTGTAATTAGGGTTAACAGTCCATATAGGTTCTGCTAGCGATAACAAAATCAGTGAAGAGAAGTAGGACAACAACCTTACAAATGGAAAAGAAACATTTACAATCTTACAAGGTCTCTTATCTGTACTTGTAATACTTATTTTGTTTTGTTTAACAAATGATAATAAATTGATATATAGACGTTCAGCGGTGATATCACATTGACAGAGTGCACCCACTGCAGCCTAATAAAGGTCACCGCATGCTGTAGCCGGTGCACACTGTCGAAATAAGGCTATTGGCTATTGTTCTTTATTTCTCGGCTTTCGTTATATGGGTCAGATCATACAAATATAGTGATCCCTGACATCCCCTTTGACACAGCATACTGTATAAAATAAAGACTTGTATTCATGCTTTGAATGTGCTTTTGTTACAGTAAGGCTCCTTGTAGGGATGAGCGCTCCCTGCCCTCTCCAATGAAAGGTGAGGGGCTGCGCTGTAAAAAAGTCCTATATTTTTTGGCGCAGGCACCCAGCAGTAAGACAGTGAGGCAGTGTGTGCTCATCACACCGTAATTGTGTGCCATAAATGTCCATGGGGGCCATGATGCGACCATAGCAACAGCCCCCATCTGTTTGTCTGCAAGGGGCCTAACACCGATGGTTGTACTGAGCAGGAAGATGCAATGTGCCATTCACTAATTTCATCCACATGTAACTCCTTAGATCAGTAACTTTGGCTGCCAGGGCCATGAAAAAGATGAACTTATGCCATAACATCTAATTGTTTGACAATTATTTTCTGGGCTTTGATAAGTTTTCTTTCTCACCCCAAACAACTCTTTAAATGTGAGGGGACTTTGTATGTGCCTATAAATTTGCATTTCAAGATGCGTTCGAGATTTATCAGAAGTTTCTAAGAGCAAAACGGTTTTGTTGCCCTCGGTGACTGATCAGTGCTGAACTTCCATTTTATAAACAGCTGGAGAAATTGAAAGCTGAGCTCTGATTGGTTCTCATGGGAAACTACAACAGTTCAGCTCTCAGACACTTCTCTTAAATCTCCCCCATAGACTCTTTTTCCTTTTTATAATAGTAGTAACTTTCAAAGCCTTTATTCCAGGTCATCTGTTTTTCTAATCAAATGTGACTGGCCTTGGCTGCAATGTAAAACAAATCAGGAAGGCTGAATTTTAATAGAAATATTGTATAATTACGAGATTTAGATAATTAACATAGCATATGATTGGATGTTTGTTAATGAACTCTTATATTTTTTAAGTCTGGTTGCTGAATCTATTTGGACCATGGTAAACAGATTCTTACCTACATTTGCTAATATGAGGTACGTTTAAATTGTACATGTGAGATCCCACATGACAGAGAAAAATCTGTACCTTTTAATAACACAAATGCTCCTTTAATTCCTTTTGCCATCTATTACTCAGTTCTTATCTGATTGGACTTTAAATTTGAACTATGTGTTTATCAAAATTGGCACTTAACATATGCCAGTCTAAATCTCATATGAGCTAAAGTCAAGTTCAGCTGATTTACAAAACATAAATTACAGTAAGAGTATTTTAGTTTACATCAGTAGTAGTTTGTGCTTAGCCATGATCGTAGAACACATGAACCTGGGTTGCTACTGCAGAAATAAACATAGTCACTTTTCCCCGTTCCCCTCAGCCATCCTCTTGTCTACTTCAGCTTTACATAGCTTTGAAGCTGGTGGGCACAATGATATCATCCCATCAATACTGCTGACTTCAGATCCAGACACAGCCTTGACATAGAAAAGGGACCAGGGAAAGGTGATTTTATTATTTTTCACAGCAAAAATGGCAATAAGGAGGGGTCATGTTACAGAAAATGGACATAAATTTGGGGGACTTCAAAAAGGCGTCATTATAAGAAATAAGCTTTTGAAAAGGTGACATTATAAGGAAGGGGCTACAGAAAAGGAGGGTATGTCAGTGGAAGTGACAGGGGGCAAGGCCGACGCTGGGGTGAGGAGGGCTTTATATAAAATAAACATGAGGGGGCTGTATTTAGAATAACCATGAGTGGGTATGTATATTAAATAACCATGAAGGGGCTGTTTGGTATGATAAACTAGGGAACATTTTAGGGAACAGAAGACTTTTTTAGTTTCAAAATTTTTAATGCCGCCATGTGAGTTCACTGCAAAGGGCCCACTGAAGCTCTGTCGCCCAGGGGCCTACAAAAACCTGGAACCGACCCTGACAGGGGGCATTATATAGTTTGCAGTAAGGGTTGAGTATTATATTTTACAAAGTAAAAGTGGGACTTGCAGACTGGAAATGTCTGGCTCCCCCCTCTTTCTCACTGATCCCTGTAAAACATTTTTTTCCTGCAGATGCTCCCCAATAGGTAGGGGACCACTGATGTAGAGCATATTGAGAATACAGAGTGTTGCATGTGACTATACTGTTCAGTATCTTCAAAAACAGGAAGAAAAATGTCAAATACTGATAAATACAGGATCTATCTCACTTGTTGTAAGCTAAAGTAATTAAGGTCATAGGGAACTGTGGGGATATCACATTCCTGCCACTAGGGCTTCCTCCAGGGAATACAGCTGTTTATGAATGTTAATAGAGGTATCTCAAAAAATGAACATTTTAGATATGCTAGCAAATGGCTGAATACAATCCCTGACTTTGTAAGAAAGAGCTCTGAGACTGTTACAACATTTAAATGCAATACTTTGCATTCCCTTAATATATTACTGTAAAGAATTGTAATAGAAACTGCCCTGTATGTTAACTTAACCATGAGCCATGTCTGACTAGGGATGAATATTTAATGATACATGTGTTTCACTCATTAATTAGATTATTTTTTTTTTCAAATTATTCTCAGTGACGGGTTTTGAGGAAACTGTCATCTCATTAATTCTATTTTTAATCCTTGCATAAACTATGAAATAATGGGAAATCTAGGTCAGAAAGGATTTAATTCTCATGATATGTGGTATAAGCTTCCAGATGTTGATCTAAACAAGTCAGTTAGCAGAGTAACAGATCAATCAGATCAAAAGCAATTTAGTTACCTGCCATGACTTATTATGAGGGAAATATAGATTAGAATGCAGGTAACCTATCTGAACATCATTTTGTTGTCACTATGCAGCTCAGTTTAGGTAAATTCCCTTCATCATTCTGTGCACCATGCAGTCTTTAGGAATTACATGCCTTTATAAATGGCGGGAAAGAGAAACTTACAGATAGACTGTATCATTCTTTATACCATTACAGTAAATGCCAGATCATTGCAATTTTGGACAAGGAATTTCTATAATATCTGTAATCCCATGTGCACTCTGCACACTGGAGTCCTGGCATTATACAGCAATTTCATGCAAGGACTCCCTGTCTGCATGCTGAATTGCTTCACTGGCACTGCAGTTTGGCCAGCAGAAATTGGGGCACATTTACTTACTTCGGGTTTCTTTTGTAAACAGAAAAATACATTTCCCCCAAAGTTTCTATTCTACAGCTGCCTGGTTTTCATTTAGAATATGCCAGAAATGTATTGATTTTTACAGTGGATTAGGTAAAGTTATAAACATCTGTACTCTGAAACCTGTCAATTTGTTTATAGTCATCAGGCATCCTGGAGATCTTTAATACTCTTATTCATTATATTGTTGCAGTGTAGGGTTCATATAAGTTAATATACAGTGCAGTGACAGCTTATAGATAGTGATGAGCAGGTTGGTCAAATACTTCAAGTTCGTCCAAACATTGTGAAAAAAATGTGGTTCTTGACCTGGACTTGACACCCAACAATTGGGACCTGAATTTTAACACCCCAAAATATCTGTAATATTAGGGTGGTAAGGGGTAGAGGGTTGAAATGTCATTTAGGTTATAGGTGCTCTGGGTGTTCAGAATGGGAAAACCACACACCCTTACTCTCACTGTGGCTAAAATCCAACTACTGCAGTATTTGACAGATTTCAATTTTTGAAGCAGCACTTGCCACAGTGCTGCATAGCTCCTCCAAAACCCTGGACACATGCCAATTTTCTCACCCAGAAATTGAACGTGCAGAACCCATCCTTCAGTACCAGGAGTGGACAAATAATCTTCCACCATGTGAGTGACATTCTGTCTCCTGGTACTATGTGCCATATCTTTTGTTGGTGGAGTTTGGGGAGAATCGAATACGGCATTTCACATTGTGGCCCTGCTGCATTGGCGACTGCCCCCTCCTTTTGCTGCCGCTAAGCTCTCAATATCAGATGGGAACTCTCCCAGTAGTGCCTCCACCAAAGTGCACTTGTACTCCGTAATGTTTCTATCAAGCTCTACTGGTGGAATGCAGGCTTCAATGGAAACCCTGTAGCAATGTTCCAGTAGGGTGACCACCCAGTATTCAGCATTGTTGAAGGGAAGCTGTCACCGCTGTTTGCAAAAATTCAGTTGCGGGCTGGTTCCCATAGAGCCCTTACAACACAAGGGCAAGCTTTCTTCAGGTTATAAAATTGCTGCTCCGAAAAGTGAAAAATGAACATTAATTCTCTGCCTGCTAACCAGGCAGAGAGTCTAGCGAGTCGAGGTAGGCGGATACATACATGTGAGTCCCGCGTCTTGCTCACACCTCCTTGTCCTACGTCATCCGGCTGTTGGCTGAATTATAACACATATGCCTACAGCGCATGCGCGTAAGCTAAGCATTAAAGCTGGGCATGCGCTGTAGGCATTTGTGTTATAATTCAGGAAGTGTGAGAAAGCCGCGGGACTCGCATGTATGTATCCGCCCACCTCCGATCTGCGCCACAATCCGTTCGCGTGCGCTAAAACCTGGGGCAATTTGATGCATGCGATCGGATTGTGGCGCATCGGCGCCGCGACAGAAATCGGGGGAGTGGCCGCCGGACAACCCGACGGATCGCGGCCGCAGGACCCTTAGTAAATGAGCCCCATTGAGTAAGTTGTAAGTGAAAAGTTGTAATGAACAGATACAGGCAATACAATACAAATCCATGTGCTTCCAAACATGATTCAAAAAAGGACATTTCATAAAAGAGAATATTTTGTGTTGACAGTAGATCCCTAGTCTTTGTAATTAGCAAGTAATATGTTTGTAATTTGGCAATTGTGAGTTTATATCAAGTCTAACCTTTTGCCTCACATTAATGATAGGCATATTATCTGCAAACCGAACTGTACACTGTTCTCATTACAGAACAACATAATAGACTTGGATTTCTTTGAGCTCAGAAGCGTGAAAATTACATCTACTTTTTTTCTTCATCAAAGAGCTTAACACTTCAATTACAGGAATCTGTGAAATGATGTTATAGAACCACAGGGTACAATCACACAGGCATTCAAGCACTTTCTGTATGTAAACATTGTGACTATACCTTTAATGGATGCATTTTTCCGGTACTTACCGTATGCTGTGAAGCAGCACAGCTCCAAACATTAGTCCACAAGGTCATAGTAATTTATATTTACAATATACAAATCTTTTTCCAATAAGAATCAAAACACTGAAATGAGATCTAATATGGAGAGGGACAATCCATCAGAAGGCTAAGGATATGGATAGGCTACAAGGATTTCTGATTCTATAGCTTTGGGCAATTCTAAGAGGTTTTATGACCACACCTCTCTATGGGCACCCGTGCCATCACCCCACCGCAGACTTCGGCAGACAGGACTCAAAGCCTCTTGCAGTTCCAGACAGCCCAGGACCCTAGAAGGAAGCTACAATGATAACCAAAGCTTTTTCTCCTCCTTTATACTGTATTGGTGTCCTCAGGTGCCTATACAATTTAAACGTGACAGAGCAGGGAGTCATAAGTTGCTGTTTAAATTGTCGCATTGGCACCTTGTGAAAAATATGTGGGTTTTGGATTAAGTTTGGGCACTTGGCGTCTAAAAGGTTTGCCATCACTGTTATAGGGGTTTTTAGATAATTATTCGTTGTCCAACTACTAGGGTAATTTTTAAGATTGATTGATGGGCATCTTTGTAGCAGGTACTCAAGTGAAAGGCCTGTTAGGTTCCAGTGAATGAGTCTGCCTCCTCATTCTGCTAACTGGTAGAAGTACCAGAGGGGTATCCATTGGTGGCTTATTTTGGATGGCTGATTCCTTCCCACCATGAACACATTTTACTGACACAAACATGCATGCATGCATGTTATTGACTGTAGGCAGATATATATTGAAAAGCTACAAGTTGTGATACGTGTTGTAGCAAATTATATTTAACCAACAATTTACAAAAGTTGATATAAAAAAATTAATTAAAACTTTATATCATATATGAATGTAAGTGTCCCTGGTTTCCTTAGATGAACACTGTCAGAAGCCTCTGAAAGGGATTAGGTTACAGGCTTCTGTGCCTGTGTTTCTCTCCAAGGGTTGCTCTGTTGGAGCTTTGATTCAGCTGCATTTCAGAGTCAGCAGGGACCGGGGCTGACTCGGGGTTGGTTAGATAATGGCCTGCACCCATTTTTCTACCCTGACAAGCACACTTGGGTACATTTACTAAGAACAGTGCATGCTGTACAATGTGCAGTTTGCCTGTGTAGTGTGCAGAGGGCGCCAGATTCAGGATTTCTGGTGCACATTCGGCATGAATCTGGGGCCCTTTGCACTGCCCCAACAGAGTGCACCACATTTCTTGGTGCACATTCACCTTTAACATGGGGCGCGCAACACATTTCTGTCGGACTTTGCATGTTAAATCTGGCACGGTCCGACTGAGCACTGAAACTCCCTCTTCAGTGCAGAAATGTAGAACAAATGTGGCGAAGGCTCTTCTTAAATACATGTGCAGGCAGTTTGCACCTAAAAGAATGTGCAAAGTCCAACAGAAAACTGGCGCACGACCCTTAGTAAATGTGCCCCATTATATTTTTCATGTTTAACTGTAGATTTTAATTCCGGACATCAGTCAAGGAAAAAAATATGTAATGCATCCAAAGAGTCATATAAATCAATTGTCATTTGCTGTATATTACAGCAACAACCTGGGTTATCACATTATTATATTTTAAGAAAAGAAAGTTCAAAATACATTGGACAAATCTATAAATGAATAGTAGAGATCCAACAAGTGATCTTTTTATTTTTACACCATTATGCATAGAATGTCTCAGATCTCTCTACAGCTAATAACTGGGTTTCCCAATTATGGATTTTGCCTTCCAGACCAACAAAGTAAGAATATACCTTGAGGTGGATGGACACAACTGATCATGTGTACTTGATTTAAAGGACATCTACCACTAGGTTATGGATTGTAAATCAAACACACAGACATGCAGTTTTTTGCCGCCTCTTGCAGGTTCCGCTCTTTTTTTAGCTTCATATTCCCTTTTTTTTATTAAAGGCTATAAATTGATGCAAATTAGCCTGAGGAGCTGGAGGCTCCATTAACACCTATGGAGCCATGAGCCCCTCAGGCTAATTTGCATTATTTTAAAAGGATTTTTTACAAAAGCCAGGGTTCAAGAAACTAAGAGAAGAGCAGTTCATGCCAGAGGTCGCACACACCAGTATGTCAGTGTGCTTGGTTTACAATCCTTGATCCTGGTGGTAGATGTCCTTTACATCAAACAAGTCCTTAAAATATATCACTAAATAGGTTGAGAATATTTACACCTTTGATTCCACATTTGACATGACAGCTGTATTTGATTATCTCAATGTTGCCTGTGAACAGAGAAATGAACATTTTTATGAGAACAATACATCTGAATGCTAATTAGTCTTAATTCATCTCGACTTCTGTTGAAGCATTATAACATGGTGAGCACTAAATTACAGTTTGTGTATCCTACATTGTGGCATGAGCTTCATGATATGAATATACACTTTTTCATCTATTTCCATCTGTTTTATATCATTGAACTCAAATTTTCATTCTTTGTTTTGTTATTGTACCTGTCTGATTTCTTATCAGATCATTTGTTCCATTTCATCCCTTACCTGTGGGTCCCAGGGCTGCTGGGGGGTCCCACATAAGGCTGTACATAATTAAACCATGGGGTTGAGGGGGTATGAATCTAATGAATCCATAAGGTGTGAGCTGGGCTGTATATAAAATA
The DNA here is from genome assembly GCA_019512145.1 of Engystomops pustulosus. Classification (NCBI taxonomy): domain Eukaryota; kingdom Metazoa; phylum Chordata; class Amphibia; order Anura; family Leptodactylidae; genus Engystomops; species Engystomops pustulosus. Next base: position 140,268,397 of record CM033644.1, read on the forward strand.
ACCATTAAGGGTGTGTTTGGTATGAGAACCGAGGGAATATTTTAGAGTACAAAAGACTGTTATAGTCTCAGAATTTTTAATGCTTCCATGTGAGTTTACTGCAAAGGAGCTGACTGAGGGTCTGTCGCCCAGGGGCCTTCTGAAACCTGAAGCCGAACCTGCTTATCTGCATCCCTTTTTACCTACAAATAAACCAATATTTAAAACAATCGGGTTCTTTGTCATCTTCTTGCCTTTTGTCAAGTATTAGTAAAGATCATAGCAAAAACACATTAAGAAAACCCTTTTTTTAAGTAGAATCAAATGCTCATTACTAGATGCTTGTTGATAATATTAAAAAAACTATAAAGATAATTATAATATCTGGTGTGTAGACAAAATAGATTTGTATATAAATATCAAACTATGGTGTATGTGAGAGAAGGCCACTGTCAGCACATTTATATAACATATGCTGGTCAAATGAGAAAATCTTTACCACCATATGTCAACCTTTACAGCAGTCCCACAGTGACCTACATTAATAATTACATTAAGTTCTTTTTAATTGCTACAGTGTATGAGTCATTTTATTGTGATGTCAGCGAAGTCCTGTACCAGCATATTAATCGTTTTGCAGCCTTTTTTTCTGTCTGCACAAAGTTACCACATCTGCAAAGCAAAAAATACAAATCATAACAATTAATAATTCACCACAAACATTCTGTAATGTTTCACTAATTAATTTGTTTCCAATCTATGATAGATAGACCTTTTAAAGTGTGTGAAAATCATTTGAGTGTAATATGACTAGCTACTGACTGAAGAACTAACCTTAGTCTCATATGCATGTCTCTGCCATAGTGTTTATCTCCTACATGTGTGTCCTCACGACACGACTGTGGGATTCACTTACACCGTGTTTAGGTATAATAGACCTCTATAGGGGCAATGTGCATGAGGCCCTATCAGGGTTGGACTGGAGTACCATGGGCCCACCAGAGGAAATAATTTTCGGGGCCCATCCTATCTTTTTACTAGAAAGAACACCAGACTACTAATGGAAGTGTTGCAAATAAGTTGAACAGTATTAAACATTTTGGGGCAGATGTACCAGAAGAATTTGAGTCCATAAGATATATCAGTGTGTGTTTCACAATGTATGGCAAACTTTATGTCAGGGCACAACAGCGAGTCACCTCCCGATCTCGCAAATCTACAGTCAATACAAGCAATTAGTACCACTGACTCAATACTTTACATTTTCTCTGCTCTCCGAGATGTTTTTTTTCCATAAAACATTTTCATCTACAAAAATATGGCAAAAAACTTTAGGGTACTCATCTTAGTGCATAAGTGTTAAACGCCACACCGGACACAATAGCAGGCTGTTTCACCGAGGGACGTTTCGGAGGTCACGTCTCCTTCCTCAGACATGTCTGAAGAACTTTAGGGTACTCATCTTAATGCATAAATCCATAAATGTTAAAGCAAGTCTGAGGAAGGAGACGTGGCTTCCGAAACATCACATGGTATGCGGAGCCCTCGGTGAAATAGAGTGTGCTAGCCACACCAATAAAGTATAGCCAAGATAGGATAGGAAAAAAAGGAAAACATAAATACAGTACTGATAAAGGAAAACATTTAACAGCCATTGAAAGTTTAATCTGGACAAGACACTATAGAAGGCCACAAGGTTAAGGTTTAAATGAGAGCAGTTTACCAATATGACGAAGTTGTTAATCCTTGTGGTGTCTGACCCATTTACTTACAGCCCTGCCTAATCTGAATAAGATTTATAATGGGAGTACTGTGATTCAACAGATATTTCAGTTTAAGGCCACATTCACACGACCGCACGGGGGCTGTGTTATAGCCGCACAATTTGCGGCCAGATCACAGTTCCCATAGAGGTCTATGGCACCCGATCAGGGTGCTGTGAACACAAGGTGTCTCACTGCATCATGACTGAGCTCAGCTTTCTATGCTCACCCCTCCTTTCTCTTGTACCGTGCCGCATACTCACCTGGATTGCGGCCGGGGACAGCACACATGGTGCCTAAGATTAAAGCATTTTTCATAAATCTGACCCTTTTTCCTTATGGTAGAAGTCATTTTTATTACCTAAATGGAAAATTCTTGGATGACAGCTGAATCAGGTTACAATTATAGCTATAACAATTATTAGGACTTTGTAAAATGCCGAGGTAATAAATGGGTTTGTGTTTGACATTTATTCAAGCTTCTCTTGAGAAAAATTGTAGACTTAGTTTAATGTCTCCTGTCATTTCACATTAAATAAAGTAAAATTGTAAAGTAAAATTCTATCCTTTGGAGCAGTATTGTTCATTTTAGAACTTGACTTCTAGCAGAAATGTTGGAACGTATTTTCATAATCAAATGGTAGATTTCCTTTAAAATAATTTACAATTTTGATTCACCTGACCACAGAACATAGAAGGCAGGAGTGATTCTGGATTGTTTTGACACGACTTCTTCAATTGATAAAGCATTAACTTGTGGAAGTGAGCCTAAGTACAGAAGCAAAGTGCCGCCTCTGGGCTCGTAGATCACAGATCCAATACACAGGTCCAATATTGAACACTTAGGCTTTCCCTTGTGTACATGATTTCTTGATGCAGATTTTCTAAATATTATGTACTGTCAGGCTCCAGAGGTAGTGGACCCACTGGACCACCTGGGATGATGATGTAAGCCGACAAATGGGACCAGAATCTAAGTGGCACACGGTTTTCACCAGGGCCAGCCACAAAGCTGGTTGGACTTGCTGCGGCATGGTACCACCAGGTCGTTCCACAGGTGTGACTTCGCCGTGGTGGCAGCCAAGGCAAGGTACAAAAAAAACGGGAGGCAGGTTCGTGGTCGGGGACGGGCAGGATGTCAGGACAGAAGGCACGGGATTAATGTCAGAGGCAGAACAGAAGATCAGGGCAGGCAGCGGAGGAGCGTAAACTGGAACAGGTTCGGGGTCACTACGGGAAGTCAATAAACAGGCACAGGGCAACAATACTAGCTTTCTCAAAGGCATATAGCACAAAGATCCGGCAGCGGATCTGGGTAAGGCCACCGCCAATTAACGGTGCGCTGGCCCTAGGAGAGGGGGCGCACACACACGGCCGCGGGACCAGAAGCAGGAGCTGGGATGGGAGTAGATGTCATGTACTTTAGATAGTGGCATATTCAAAGTCTTAGCAATTTTACATTAAGATGCATTTCTCTGAAATTGGTTTTAGATTGGTGAAACTCTGCCCATGTTTGCTTTTCTAAAATGCTATTTTTAATACTGAATCATGTGACTTGGTTGGACTTTTTATTTACCGTATATACTCGTGTATAAGCCGAGTTTTTCAGCCCAAAAAATGTGTCAATAAAAAAAAAAAAAATTAATACTCACCCTCCCGGATCCTCAGCGGTGGCTCCCGGATCCTCGGCGGTGGCTCCCGGTCCGGACGCGACTGCTGGCTAGAGAAGAATGCAGAGAGAAGCCGCCGCCGAGGACCGGGAGCCTCCGCCGAGTATTAAAGGTGAGTATCGTCAGAGGGTGAGTATTAAGTTTATTTTTTTTTATTAGCTTGGCATACTTAGAGCCAGGCCCGACTCCAGCGCCCGGTATACCTGGGCAAGTGCCGGGGCCCAGATAGCTGCCGGGGCCCACAAGCACGCTGTGCACTTCTTCACTTCCTGTGATGAGGAGCTGTGTCCTGCACTGTTCCTCCCCCACTCAGACAGACACAGCACAGGTAGAGGCTGCAGAGGCTGCCAAGGCTGCTGCAGACACCACAGGGTGTGTGATGGTATGTGACATGTATGGATGTGTATATAGTGAGTGTATGGTATGTGTGATGATGTGTTTGCCTGCATGTGTATCTGTATCTGTTTGCATGTATCTGTCTGTGTGTGTGTGCCTCCATGCTTGGCTATCTTTATGCATGTCTCTGTAGCTGTATGCATGTCTCTGTAGCTGTATGCTTGTATCTATCTGACTGTATATATGTCTTGCTGCATGTGTGGATGTGTGAATGATATTAATCATCTCAAATGTACATGAGAAGCAGAAAGGGTTCAGTGTAAGCAGTGATGTCTATTAGGAGGTTCCGCAGCAGCTTAGGTGTGTATTAGGAAGTTCCGCAGCAGCTCAGGTGTGTATTCTGAGGTTCCGCAGTAGGTCAGGTGTGTATTATGAGGTTCTGCAGCAGCTCAGGTGTGTATTATGAGGTTCCGCAGGTTCCTACTTGGGGCAGGCTGTATACTACTTGGGGCAGGGCAGGCTGTATACCACTTGGGGCAGGGCAGGCTGTATACCACTTGGGGCAGGGCAGGCTGTATACCACTTGGGGCAGGCTGTATACCACTTGGGGCAGGCTGTATACTACTTGGGGCAGGGCAGGCTGTATACTACTTGGGGCAGGGCAGGCTGTATACCACTTGGGGCAGGGCAGGCTGTATACTACACCCTCGGCTTATACTTGAGTCAGTAGTTTTTCCCAGTTTTTGGTGGTAAAATTAGGGGTCTCAGCTTATACTCGGGTCGGCTTATACTCGGGTATATACGGTACATTTTACAGTGTCCCAACTTGGTTAGAATTGCATATTTTTTACCTTAAACCTCAGCAGATTTTCTCAAAAGTTTTAAAAGTTGATAAAAAAAAATAATCAAACAAATAAATCAAAATTATTAGACTAAGCTATTCATTGAAAAAATGATGCCACTGTGAAATGTCTGTGAACCATTGCATTTTAGTATGACCCTTTGTTTATGTTGATGACATTGGTTCATAGGAGTTTTTGCCCATTACGCTGTACAAAACAGCTTTAGGGTGAAGACACACATGGCGTTTTTGGGCCGTTTTTACTAAGTGCATTTTTTAACGCATGCGTTTTTAACGATCTGAAAACGCACTTAGTAAAAACGGCCCAAAAACGGCCCAAAAACGCCATGTGTGTCTTCACTAGAGATGAGCGAACACTAAAATGCTCGGGTACTCGTTATTCGAGACGAACTTTTCCCGATGCTCGAGTGCTCGTCTCGAATAACGAACCCCATTGAAGTCAATGGGAGACTCGAGCATTTTTCAAGGGGACCAAGGCTCTGCACAGGGAAGCTTGGCCAAACACCTGGGAACCTCAGAAAAGGATGGAAACACCACGGAAATGGACAGGAAACAGCAGGGGCAGCATGCATGGATGCCTCTGAGGCTGCTTAAACGCACCATTATGCCAAAATTATGGGCAACAGCATGGCCATGACAGAGTGACAGAATGAAGCTAGATAGTATCTAAAACATGCAATAATTGACCCTGACACTATAGGGGACGGCATGCAGAGGCAGCGGCAGCAGGCTAGAGAGTGTCATGGCGACATACCCTAAATGGACTCAGGCTTCAAACCAATGGGTGGCAGAGAGGAACCAAAGGAGGTGAGCAAGAAGCGCTCAAATAATATCGGTACATGATAAAAGTTTGCCAGTATATTTTGTGGATTACACAGCAGGGTGGCGACAAAGTTAACATGGAAGCCATGAAAACAACCCAAAATTCTGCCTGACACAGCTCGTTTGATAAGGGGACCATGTATGCTTACAGTTCATGCCAGTCGCTGCACTGGCTGCCAGTCTCCTTTCGAATACAGTTTAAAATAATAATAACCCTCATCCATAAAGCTCTGTATAATGCTGCACCCCCCTACCTCTCCTCTCTTATCTCAGTCTATCGCCCAACCCGTGCTCTTAGATCCGCCAGTGATCTTAGATTAACCTCTACCCTAGTGCGGACCTCCCACTCGCGTCTCCAAGACTTCTCTAGAGCTGCACCAATTCTATGGAATGCTCTGCCCCGGACTATCAGACTAATACCTAACCTCCAAAGTTTCAAACGTGCTCTTAAAACCCATTTCTTTAGGCAAGCCTATAACACTCATTAACTGCATGAAGTTTTAACTCTTCTACTAACCCGTCCTGTGTCGTCCTCCCATCTGTTATCCAGCAACCAACAGGCACCAGACTTCTCTGCAGTCCCATTCACCCTGGACCTGGTATATAAGATGACGGCTGAGTGGTTCAAGCGACAGCAATTCCATTTATTATATTTTTTTCTATTCCCTAAGAAGAATGGCTTGACCATTAAATATTCTTTTACCTCGTGTTACCCCATCATCTTCATAAACCGTAAGCTCTGGCGAGCAGGGACCTCACTCCTGTTGTTCCATACAAATGTTGTGCTCTGTTACATTACATTTGTATTTGTTTCCTATGATTTGTAAAGCGCTACAGAATATGATGACGCTATATAAATAAAGATTATTATTATTATTATTATGGAGGCAGTGAACTAGTAGTAGATTAAAGGTGCTGCAACTATGTTAGTTGGATCTTGGGATGGAGCTGGCGCTCTGCAGCCAGGCGAGCTTTCGCCAATCCAAGCCCCTGTCTCTAGGCTACTCCCCAAACAGCACTTCTAAGAACCTTTTGTATAAGATCAAGTGTAGTAGCGTTCTTATAAGTTTAGGATATGGCGGGTGAGGGGAATGTAAACAGATGCGCAAGAAGCGCTGAAATAATATCCCTAAATGGTAAAAGTTTGCAAGTATATTTTGTGGATTACACAGCAGGGTGGCGACAAAGTTAACAACTTTGATGTGGAATGCCCTGTAATAGCTCTTGGGCGGTGTGCCTTTTATCGCCTAGGCTCAGCAGTTTCAGCACCGCCTGCTGTCGCTTAGCGACGGCACTGCTGCTGTGCCTAGAGCTACCGACTGATGGCGCCATGCCCACGGATGGTAATTCGGAGGAGGAGGAGGTGGAGGAGGGGTGGGAGGAGGTATAGTAGGCCTTTGAGACCTGGACCGAGGTAGGCCCCGCAATTCTCTGCGTCGGCAGTATATGACCAGCCCCAGGGTCAGACTCGGTCCCAGCCTGCACCAAGTTAAGTGTAGTAGCGTTCTTATAAGTTTGGGATATGGCGGGTGAGGGGAATGTAAACAGATGCGCAAGAAGCGCATGATGCGCATGGAGCTGGCGTATAAAAATACATATACATATAGGGATGTGCAATATCGCAAAATATAATACGTTATTGTGATAATATATACAGTGAACTGATGCTGTTGTGTAAAATTTGTGATAAACAATAAGATGACACTCAGCACCACGGCGTTCCAGCTCCCATGGCGTCAATGGGTGATCTGCGCATGTCCAAGCGTTGCTTGGTAACCTCCCAAACTTAGCACGGGAAAAAGGAAAATATAAGGCGTCTCGGAGTCTTCAACCTTATGCACTCAGATTAAGTGCCCCAGAAGAGTGGCCGTATTTGTACCTGCTGGCGAGGAGTTGCTCCGGACGCGACTGCCAGGATTTGACGATCGCTCGTGTCCGTTGGCAGATTTGCGTCCACATACAGAGTCTTACCTCTCGCGAGGATATCGCTGCGGTATGGTACCGGCCATCTTGGAAGAGGGAACAGAGTGACAGGGACTCCACCTGATGTGCACACGCTGAGGGGACCAGGTAAGTATATCCCCTTGTGATAATGCCAGTGGGACCAGAGGAACAAGCGTCTCAAGGACGTAACCGCTCCAGGGTCGATAGTTTAGTTGGTGAAACGAACTCCCAATGACCATCAGGGTTGAACACCTCCAGCACGACACCTATCGGGCAGATACCTCGGTGCCAGTAAGGCTGTCACGGACATTCTGAATACCCTCAGCGAAAATGCGACAACGGGCATTGTGGTCTCTTATGTGTGAAAAAATACAAATGAAAAAAGGGAGAGGTAGATTTCTGCCGGTGGTGGGTGTCACTTGTGGTGAGAACCATAATCTGTGAAGAAAACAGAAAAACAAGAAATCATGATGGATTACCACAGGACTAACCCCTCACCCGTCTGGTCTTAATATTGAATTTAACCTTAACCTTCTACTGTGGTTTGCCCTATGTTACCAGCCATTCATGCATCATCGTCAGATTTCAGAGTTAGCTAGTCTTAAAGTTACAAAAAATGTATTTTTAGGTTAAGTTGGATATTTATGTCTTTTTCTGTTTTCTCACAGATTATGGTTCCACACAAGTGACACCCACACAACCGGCAGGCAATCTACCTCTCCCTTTTTTCAGTTTGTATTTTTCCCACATAAGAGCCCACAATGCCGATGTCGGCATTTTCGCCTCGAGGGTTCCCTTTTCAGAATGTCGTGACAGCCTTACTGGCACGAGGGGTGGTATCGACCGATACGGGGTGTGCGGAGTGTTCAACCTGATGGTCATTGGAGTTCGTTTCAACAAACCTAAAATATCGACCCCCTGGACGGTTAGTCCTTGAGACGCTGGTCCTCTGGTCCCCTGTGGCATTATCAAAGGGATTATACTACTGTCCCCTCCAGCTGTGCACATCAGTGGAAGTCCTGTCACTCTGTTCCCTCTTCAAGATGGCCGGTACCATACAGGCAGCGATATCCTCGCGAGAGGTAAGGACTCTGTTGTATGTGGACGCAAATCTGCCAAGGACACGAGCGATCGTCAAATCCTGGAAGTCGAGTACGGAGGCAATTCATCGCCAGCAGGTACAAATACGGCCACGCTTCTGGGGCACTTAATCTGGTGCATAAGGTTGACGACCTCGAGACGCCTATACTCTTTTTCCCGTGCTAAGTTTGGGAGGTTGACCAAGCAACGCTTGGTGGACATGCGCAAGATCACCCATTGACGCCATGGGAGCTGGAACGCCGTGGTGCTGAGTGTCATCTTATTGGTTATCACAAAATTTTACACAACCAGCATCAGTTCACTGTATATATTATCACATAACGATTATATTTTGCGATATGCAATCCCTAATGCGATGTATTTTTCATATTGTTTTTATACCTCACTGTTGACGTCACATCTGCGGGGATTGATTTAACCCGCCATGTAACCACTTGACCACTGCTTGAAAATGTACACTGAGTTAAGCTTGCAACGTCGCTTACCCGCACTTGGGAATCAACTACCGTGAATTGGATATGGAGTGCTGCTACTTCTTTCGTGTATGCTGTAGAGATAGTCGGGTCTAGTCAGAATCGCTGTAGCTTGCACCAGCCGGGTTGAACACCTTTTTAGACTGTGCCAACCCACACACCACGGTAAGTTATCTTGATAGTTTTTTAAATTATCAAAAAGATCTAGTAATGAGCATTGCTTCTACTAAAAAAAGGGTTGTCTTAATGTGTGTTTTCGCAGAATTTTACTAATACTTGACAAAAGGCAAGAAGATGACAAAGAACCGCGTGTTTTAAATATTGGTTATTTGTAGGTAAAAAGGGAAGCAGATAAAGGCAGGGCGGCTTCAGGTCAGAAGGCCCCTGGGCGACAGATCCTCCAGTCAGCTCTTTTCTTGCAGTAAACTAACATGGAAGCATTAAAAAATCTGAGTACTATAACAGTCTTGTGTACTCTAAATATTCCCTCGTTCTTCATACCAATACACCCTTCAGGTTATTTATATACAGGCCCAGCTCACCACCTTATGGATTATTAGAGTAATACACCCTCAACCCCATGGTTTAATTTAGGTACAGCCTTATGTGGGGACCCCCCAGCAGCACTGGGACCACAGGTATAAGGGATTAAATGGAAGAAATGATCTGATAAGAAACAGATAGACAGGTACACTAACAAAACAAGAATGAAAATTTGAGTTCAATGATATAAAACACGATGGAAAAGAGTTGAAAAAGTGATATTCATATCATGAAGCTATGCCACAATGTAGGATACACAAACTGTAATTAGTCTCACATGTTAAATGCTTCAACAGAAGCGAGATGAATTAAGACTAATTAGCATCAGAGGTATTGTCTCATAAAAAATTCATTTCTCTGTTTCACAGGCAAAACATTGAGAGCATCAATACAGCGGTCATGTCCCAAAGGTGGAATCAAAGTGCTAAATTATTCTCAACCTATTTATGATATATTTTAAGGACTTGTTTGATGTAAAGGGACATATACCACCAGCATCAAGGATTGTAAAACAAGCACACTGACAAAAAACTGCGGTGTGCGACCTCCTGGCCATGAATGCTCTTCTCTTAGTTTCTTGAACACTGGCTTTTGCAAAAAAGCCTTTAAAATAATGCAAAGTAGCTGGGGGCCATGGCTCAATAGGTGTGGTGTTAAGTGGAGCCTCCAGCTACTCAGGTAATTTGCATCAATTTATAGCCTGTAATTAAAAAAAAAAGGGAATATGAAGCTAAAAAAACGAGGGATTCCTGCAAAGCCGGCAAAAAAATGATGTCATGTGTGTTTGATTTACAATCCATAACTAGTGGTCGATGTCCTTTAAATCAAGTACACATGATCAGTTGGTACAGACCACCTCAAGGTATATCTACTTGGGGGTCAGGAAGGCAAAATCCATTAATTGGGAAACCAGTTATTAGTGAGGAGATTGGGACATTCTATGCATAATGGTTTTGAAAAATAAAAAGATTCCTTGTTGGATCTCTACTATTCATTTATAGATTTGGTCATGTATTTGATTGTTTTCTTCAAATATAATAATGGGATAACCCAGGTTGTGCTGTAATATACAGCAAATGACAATTTGTTTTAGGACTCTTTGGATTGCCTTAAATAATTTTTTTCCTGATGATGTCCGGAATTAAAATTCTACAGTTAATACATTGAAAAAATATATGGGAACATTGTAAGGGTAGTGCACAGTTTTATGTCGACTTTGCACATTCTTTTAGGCAAACTGCTGACACATATTTAAGAAGAGGCCTGAGCCCGCCCATTGGTTCTACTTCTGCACTGAAGAGGGAGGTTTCCGTGCTCAGTGGACCGTGCCAGATTAACATGCAACGTCGAAGAAAAAATTGTGTGCGCGCCCCATGTAACGGTGAATGTGCCACCAAGGAAAGGTGGTTTTGCACTTATGTTGGGGCAGTGCAAAGTGCCCAAGATTCATGCAGGGAATGTGCACCCGAAATCCTCGAATCTGGCGCAAATCTGCACACTACACAGGCAAATGACATTGTACGAGCATGTTCTTAGTAAATGGCCCATAGTGTGTGTCATGGTAGTAGATAGAAAAGGGTGCAGGCCATTATCTAACCACCAAGAGTCAGCCCCGAGTCCATGCTGACTCTGAAATGCAGATGAATCAAAGCTCCAAAAGAGCAGCAACCCTGGAGAGAGAGAGATCCAGGCACAGAAGCCTGTAACATAATCCATTTCAGAGGCTCTGACAGTGGTCATCTAAGGAAACAAGGTGGAAACTTACTTCATATATTGATAAAAGTTGTTAATTGATTGTTTTAATATCAACTTTGTAAATGTTGGATTAAAATAAATTTGCTACAACAGTATCACAATTGTTGTAGCTTTCAAACATATCTGACTACAGTCAATCACAGCATGCAGGCAGTGGGTGTCAGTAAATGTGTCATGGGAGGAAGGAGTCAGCATCCAAAAAGCCACAATGGAAACCTCTGGTACTTTACAGTTAGCAGAATGAGGAGGCAGACTCATTATGGAAACCACAGGCCTTTCACTTGAGTACTGCTACAAGATGCCATCACTCAATCTTAAAAATCCCATAGTAGTTGGACAACGAATAATTAATCTAAAAACCCCTATAGATGTTAAAAAGACAGATACTTCTACAAGATTTAGAATTCAGCAGAAAAATTTCAGAGAAAAATTCAAAATATCAGGAAAGAAGTGAACATGATGAAAGTTAAGTAGGTGACAACATAAACACATTTCTGCAATAAGATATAATACAAAGTTTCTTGTATTCACTTATACTAAAAATTTATGTAGTTTGTTGAAAAGTAAGACACGATTTTAAGTATTCTGCACTTTTCATTAAAGATATAACGTAATTGTTTTCATTAAATATTTCTGTGTGGTCATAAAACCTCTTAGAATTGCCCAAAGGTATAGAATCAGAAATCCGTGTAGCCTATCCATTCCTTAGCCTTATGAGGATGTCCCTTTTCATATTAGATCTAATTTCAAGTGTTTTGATTGATTGGAAAAAAAAGATTTGTATATTGCTAAATTACATTCTAGGACCTGGTGGACGAATGTTTTGGAGAGGTTGCTGCTTACAGCATACGGTACAGTACCGGAAAAATGCACATTAAAGGTAGGTCTAGCAACATGTTACATACAGAAGGCTTGAATGCCTGTGATGATTGTGTACATTGGTTCTTCTAACATTCATTTTCACCAGATTCCTGTAAGGAAGTTTGACGTGTTTAAGCTCTTTGATGAAGAAAAAGTAGATGTAATTTTTCTCGCTCTGAGCTCAAAGAAATCCCAGTATATTATGTTGTTATGTAATGAGAACAGTGACAGTTGCGGTTGCAGATAATATATGCTATCATTAATGTGAGGCAAAGGTTTAGACTTGATATAAATCACAATTTTCCAAATCAAACATATTACTTGGCTAAAATACAAAGACTAGGGATCTATGTCACAAACAAAATATTCTATTTTATGAAATGTCCTTTTTGAATATGTTTGGAAGCACATGATGGTATGTTAGCATGCTAGCTGTTATTACAACTTTTTCACTTAAAACTTACTCAATGGGCTCATTACTAAGGGTCCTGCGGCCGCGACGTCGGGTGTCCGGCGGGCACTCCACCGATTCTGTCGCGGCGCCGATGCGCCACAATCCGATCGAATGCATCAAATTGCCCCAGGTTTGCGCGCACGCGACCGGATTGTGGCGAAGATCAGAGGATGGGCGGATACATACAGGCGAGCCCAGCGGCTTTCTCACACTTCCTGAATTATAAACACAAATTGCCTAGCGCATGCCCAGCTTGAATGCTTAGCGTTACTCGCATGCGTGTAGGGCATATGTGTTATAATTCAGCCAACAGCGGATGCGTAGGACAAGGAGTTGTGAGCAAGACGCGGGACTCACATGAGGTATCCGCCTACCCGACTCGCTAGACTCTCTGCCAGGTTAGCAGGCAGAGAATTAATGTTATGTTTCACTTCGGAGCAGAGCAGCAATTTTATAACCTGAAGAAGAAAAGTTTGCCCTTTGTGCTGTAGGGGGATCTATGGGAACCAGGCCCGCATGAATTTGATTTTGCAAAACCAGCGGTGACAGACTCCCTTTCAACAATGATGAATACTGGGTGGGTTCACCCTACTGGAACATTGCTACAGGGTTTGCATTGCAGCCTGCATTCCACCAGTAAGCTTGATAGAAACATACGGAGTACAGTCACTTTGGTGGAGGCACTACTGGAGGTTCCCATCTGATATTGAGAGTTAGCGGCAGCAAAAGGAGGGGGCAGTAGCGCCAAGCCGCAGGGGCCACAATGTGAAATGCCGTATTCGATTCTCCCCAACTCCAACCAAACAAAAGATGGCACAAGACCAGGAGGCGAGCACTCACTGGTGGAAGCAGATTAATTGGTCCATGCCTGGTACTGAAGGCGGTGCTGCAATGTTCAAGTTCTGGGTGAGAAAAGTGGGCATGTGTCCAGGGGGTTTTGGAGGAGCTATCAAGCAATGTGGCAAGTGGCTGCCAAAAATTGAAATCTGTCAAATACTGCCAGTAGTTGGATTTAAGGCCACAGTGGAGTAAGGGTGTGTGGTTTCCATTCTGAACACCCAGAGTTCTAACTATAACCTAAATGACATTTAACCTTCTACCCCGTACCACCGATATTTGGGGTGTTAAAGTCGGCCCAATTGTTGGTGTCAAGTCAGGTCAAGAAAACCACATTTTTTAACATGTTGGACAAACTCCAAGTATTTGCCAACCTGCTCATCAATAGGCTAAACCTGTCACTGCACTTATAGTAAATGATATGAACCCTACACTGCAACCAATTTATAATGAATAAGGAGTATTAAAGATTCCCAGGATCCTTGATGAGTCCCTAAATTACTGCTACCCTATGGATTTCATTCATGATCAAAGCTCAAAAATATAAACCAACATATTGAAAGGTTTCAGAGTACAGATGTTTATAAACTTTACATCATCCACTGTAAAAATCAAGACATTTCTGCATATTCTAAATGAAACAACCAAGCAGCTGACAATAGAAACTTTGGGGGAAATGTATTTTTCGTTACAAAAGAAACCCGAAAGCTAAGTAAATGTGGCCCAATTCTTGGCTGGCCAAACTGCAGTTTCGCACTATAACAGGTAATTTACAGTGCCGTGAAGCAATCAGCATGCAGACAGGGAGTTCCTTGCATGAAACTGCTGTATATGCCAGGGACTACAGTTGTGCGAGTGCACATGGGAGTAAGATTTATAGAAATTCTTGTCCAAAATGCAATGATCTGGAATTGACTGTAATGGGATAAAGAATTATACAGTTATTGTAAGATTTCTCGTTCCCGCCATTTATAAAGTTGTTTTAACACTTTTTGTCTGTCGCCTCCTCTCCTCATAGGGGGGACATGATCAATAATGCAAAATTTTAGCTGATGGATGTTATGTTTACATTCCAAGAAATGTCTTTAAACTGGTAAGTCAATTTTGGCCGTGTTGATGGTAGAGTGGTGGTTGTTAAGTCTAAATCTGCATTCGGTCGTGGTTTCACCCACGTAAAGTTTAGGGCAAGGGCAAGTTAAGACATAGATCACATAGTCTGATCTGCATGTGACATGGTGTGCAATCGTGTATGTTTTATGGGAGATCGGGTGAATAAATTTATCCCCTTTCATCATGTATTGGCAGTTCTCACAGTTCATACATGGAAAACAGCCAGGTTTGAGTGCCGTTGAGAGATTTACTTTAGTCGTGGTAGGACCAATGTCACTTCTCACCAAACGGTCCCTGAGGTTTCTAGACCTGTTGTATGAAAATAAGGGAGGAGATTGTAATTCCTTAATATTAAACCGGTACTCATCTCACCGTAATAGTTTTTTTCTGTTTTTTCACGATATGGTTCTCACCACAAGTGACACCCACCACCGGCAGAAATCTACCTCTCCCTTTTTTCATTTGTATTTTTTCACACATAAGAGACCACAATGCCCGTTGTCGCATTTTCGCTGAGGGTATTCAGAATGTCCGTGACAGCCTTACTGGCACCGAGGTATCCACCCGATAGGTGTCGTGCTGGAGGTGTTAAACCCTGATGGTCATTGGGAGTTCGTTTTACCAACCAAACTATCGGCCCTGGAGTGGTTACGTCCTTGAGACGCTTGTTCCTCTGGTCCCGCTGGCATTATCACAAGGGGATATACTTACCTGGTCCCCTCAGCGTGTGCACATCAGGTGGAGTCCCTGTCACTCTGTTACCTCTTCCAAGATGGCCGGTACCATACCGCAGCGATATCCTCGCGAGAGGTAAGACTCTGTATGTGGAGGCAAATCTGCCAACGAACACGAGCGATCGTCAAATCCTGGCAGTCGCGTCTGGAGCAACACCTCGCCGGCAGGTACAAATACGGCCACTCTTCTGGGGGCACTTAATCTGAGTGCATAAGGTTGAAGACTCCGAGGCGCCTTATATTTTCCTTTTTCCCATGCTAAGTTTGGGAGGTTCCTAAGCAACGCTTGGACATGCGCAGATCAACCATTGACGCCATGGGAGCTGGAACGCCGTGGTGCTGAGTGTCATCTTATTGTTTATCACAAATTTTACACAACAGCATCAGTTCACTGTATATATTATAACAATAACGTATTATATTTTGCTATATTGCACATCCCTATATGTATATGTATTTTCATATTGTTATACGTCAATGTTGACGTCACATCCTGCGGGGGATTTAAACCCGCCATGTAACACTTGTACCACTGCTTGAAAATGGCTATAAAGATAACTATAATATCTGGTGTGTAGACAAAATAGGTTTGTATTCTTATATAAATATCAAACTATGGTGTATGTGAGAGGAGGCCACTGTCAGCACATTTATATAACATATGCTGGACAAATGAGAAAATCATTACCACCATATGTCAACCTTTACAGCAGTCCCCCAGTGACCTACATTAATAATTACATTAAGTTCTTTTTAATTGCTACAGTGTATGAGCCATTTTATTGTGATGTCAGCGAAGTCCTGTACCAGCATATTAATGGTTTAGCAGCCTTTTTTTTCTGTCTGCACAAAGTTACCACATCTGCGAAGCAAAAAATACAAATCATAACAATTAATAATTCACCACAAACATTCTGTAATGTTTCACTAATTAATTTGTTTCCAATCTATGATAGATAGACCTTTTAAAAGTGTGTGCAAATCATTTGAGTGTAATATGACTAGCTACTGACTGAAGAACTAACCTTAGTCTCATATGCATGTCTCTGCCATAGTGTTTGTCTCCTACATGTGTGTCCTCACGACACGACTGTGGGATTCACTTGCACCGTGTTTAGGTATAATAGACCTCTATAGGGGCAAATAATTTTAGGGGCCCATCCTATATTTTTAGTAGAAAGAACACCAGACTACTAATGGAAGTGTTGCAAATAAGTTGAACAGTATTAAAAACATTATTGGGGCAGAATGTCCCAGATAGAATTTGAGTCCATAAGATAATCAGTGTGGTGTTTTCACATGTATGGCAACTTTATGATCAGGGGCACAACACGATTCACCTCCCTGATCTCCGCAAATCTACAGTCCAATACAAGCAATTAGTACCACTGACTCATACTTTAGCATGTGTTCGTCTGCTCTCCAGCATATTGTTTTGTTCTGTTTCCATAAAACAATTTTCCAGCTCTCAAAAAAGATGGCAAAAAAGCGTTTGTGGTACTCAATCTTGTGGCATAAGTTTGAACCCACGTCCCCCCGGACACAAGCAGTGCTGTTTCATCCTCAAGGGACGGTTTTCGAGGCACGTCTCCTATCCTCAGGACCATGTCTGAATAACTTTAGGGTAGCGCCTCTTAATGCAGTACATCCTAAATGGTAAACAGTCGGAGGAAGGAGAACGTGGCTTCCGAAACATCACACGGATTCGTGGCCCTCGGTAAAACATAGTGGTACAATTTTAAAATTGCTAGCCACACACCGAAATAAAGTATGCCAAGATAGGATAGGAAAAAAAGGAAAACAAGCTAACTCCAGTACGATAAGGAAAAATTTAACAGCCATTGAAAGTTTAATCTGGACAAGACCTACTATAGAAGGCACAAGGTTATGTTTATGAGAGCAGTTTTTCCAATATGACGAAGAATTGTTAATCCTTGTGGTGTCTGAGCGCGCGATTACCTTACGCCCTGCCTAATCTGAATAAGATTTTAATGGGAGTATGTGTTTCAACAGATATTTCATTTACGGGCACATTCACACGACCACCTGGGGTCTGGTTTATTAGCCGCACCTTTAGCGGCCAGATCACGTTCCCTATAGGTCTATGGCCCCCGATCAGGTGCTGTGCAGCACAGGTGTTCACTGCACCATGACTGAGCTCAGTCTTTCTTTCTCACCCCTCGTTCTCATTGTACCGTGCCGCATGCTCACCTGGATTGCGGCCGGGGAGAGCACACATTTGTGTACATGGGCCATAAGATTTTTAAAAGTTAACTTTACAAAAGCTTTTTCATAAATCTTACCCTTTTTCCTTATGTAAATCAATTTTAATTACCTACATGGAAATTCTTGGATTACAGCTGATCAGTTTACGATTATAAGCTTAACATTATTAGACTTTGTAAAAATGCCGGGTAATAAATGGGTTGTGTTGCATTTATTCAAGCTTCCTTGAGAAACAATTGTAGACTTTAGTTTAATGTCCCTGTCATTCACATTAATAAAGTAAAATTGTAAGTAACAAATTCTATCCTTTGGAGCAGTATTGTTCATTTTAGAATTGACGTCAGCATAAATGTTGCAAGTATTTTCATAACAAATGTATTTTCTTTAAATAATTTACAAGTTTGATTCATCCGACCCCAGAACATATAAGGTAGGAGTGTCTGCTCTGTTGTTTTGGACACGACCTTCTTCAATTGATAAAGCATTACTTGTGGAAGTGAAGCCTAATACGAAGCAAAGTTTCCGCCTCTGGGCTCGTAGGATCACAGATCCAATCCACAGGTCCGATATTGAACCCTTGGCTTTCGCCTTGTGTCATTATTTCTTTATTCCGATTTTCTAAATAATTATGTACTGTATGCTCATGGGTTAGGTGGACCACGGACCACCTGGATGATGATGTAGCCTACAATGGGACCAGAATCTAGTGGCAACGTTTTCTCATTTCACCGGCCCACCACAAGCGGTTGGACTTGCTTCGGCTGGTACCGAACCGGTCCGTTCCACAGGTGTGACTTCGCCGGTGGGGCAGCCCGGCCAGGTACAAAAAAAAACGGAGGCGGTCGTGGTTCGGGACGGGCGGATGTCAGGACAGCAAGGCACGGGATAATGTCATAGCATACAGAAGATCAGGGCAGGCAAGCGGAGGAGCGTAAACTGGAACAGGTTCGTGGTCAACTTTAGCCCTATTATGTTGTTGATTTTCCTCTTTTGCTTAACTATCCAAAACTTTATTTTTCTTCAACCATGCTTTCATAGACTTATGTGCTTTGGGTCATTGTCTTGTTGTGTGACCTATTTTCTATAGATAATAAGCTCACAGACAGTTGTCTTAATGTAATTCTTTAGAATTTTCTGGTTTAATTAAGAAATCATTAGTCAATCAATAATGTCATGGCGTCCTGGCCCAGATGTTTTCGGTGTCTCTCTCATCTCCTACACCACCCCCGACACAACACATTTTTATTCATACGATTTTTCGGTGTCTCTCTCATCTCCTACACCACCCCCGACACAACACATTTTTATTCATACGATAGAAATCATTAGTCAATCAATAATGTCATGGCGTCCTGGCCCAGATGCAACAAAACAGGCCAATGCTTTTATACAACCGTTACAGTTTTTCACTGATGGTATGATGTTTTAATGTTGGAATGCTGTGTTTTTCTATCTCTAAACACAACTTAAAAGCTCTAATAGCTTTCTAGCCTTACCAGGTGATCTTCAATAAACTTAAGACAGGAAGCAATATTTCCTTGCAATCCTACCATATTGCACATTTTTGCTCAGTGTACTCCTCGTGATGGACTCATGAACATTAACTTTTAGTTATGTAAAATAATTTATTTTATTCCCTAGAGGTTATCTTAGGTTTCTTTGAGACCATGCAGACCACCATGGGGCAGATTTACTAAGGACTTTGTGCCGCACTTTTGTCTGACTTTGCATATTCTTGTAGGCTAAAACGGCTTGCACAGGTATTTAAGAAGTGTCTGCACTGCAATTGTGTCTCACGCGACCCTTTTCTGGCGCAGCTGCGCTGGCCTCCGTGCGTCGGGCCGAGCGCCATATTTATGATGCTAATTGTGTCGCACACCCTATGTTAAAGATGCACCAAGCAAATCTAGGTAACTTTGTGGCCCACTTGGCTGCCAGCCATTTCACCACTAAAATTGAGCCCTGCTTGCCATGCTCCACATTTTACAACCACAGACATGCTGCCATTGTGGAAGCATAGTGTGGCCCTTTTCCGCCCTCCATGGGTCTCACCTCCTGAAACTGTCCAAAGTCTATGGCAGCAGTTGTTTATTTATAGAGCCCCATTAATTCTTTGATGCTGTACATTCCATTAAAGGCTCACATATGTTGCATGTAAGAATAAATTAATGCAATAGACCAAAAACTACACTAAAGACATAAGTGGAAGGAGGAGCCTGCCTGTGAGGGCTCCTCCTTCCACTTATGTGTTTAGTGTAGTTTTTTGTTTATTGCATATATTATTTTACATGCAACATAGTGAGCCTTTAATGGAATGTACAGCACAAAGAGAATGGGGGGCTCTATAAATAGAAACAAATGCTGCCATGGACTTTGGAAGTTTCAGGACGGTGAGACACAGTGGAGGCGGAAAGGTCCACACTATTTTCCCACAATGGCCAGATGCTGTGGTTGTAAAATGTGGAGCATGGCAACAAGCAGGGCTCAATTTTAGTGGTGAAATGTTGGCAGCAAGTGGGCCACAAAGTTACCTAGATTTGACTTGGTGCATCTTACACTAGGGCTGTTCCGACACAATTAGCATCAATAAATATGGCGCTGAGCCGACGCACGGAGGCAGCGCAGCTGCGCCAGAAAAGGGTCGCGTGAGACACCAATTGCAGTGCAGGACATTCTTAAAACCGTGCAAAGCCGTTTTATGACTACAAGAATATGCAAAGTCAGACAAAAGATGGGCGGCACAAAGTCCTTAGTAAATGCTCCAATGGTGGTCTGCATGTCCAAAGAAAACCTAAGATAACCTCTGAGGAATAAAAAATTATTTACTAACTAAAGTAATGGTTCATGAGTCCATCAGTAGGAGTACACTGAGCCAAAATGTGCAACAATTATGGTAGGATTGAAGGAAAATATTGTTCCGTCTAAGTTTATTGAAGATCAACTGGTAAGGCTCGAAAGTATTAGGAGCTTTTAAGTTGGTTTAGAGATAGAAAAACAAGCATTCCAACATTAAAACATAATACCAATCGTTGAAAAACTGTGAAGGTTGTATAAAGACATGGCTGTTTGTTGCCTCTGGGCCAGGACGCATGACATTATGACTTTGACTAATGTTTTCGGTGTCTCTCTCATCTCCTACACCACCCCCGACACAACACATTTTTATTCATACGATGCGTGATAGCTCAAAATGTATATGGAAAGTTAGATGAAGAATATTTATTGCATGCTGTATATTGTAGGAAGATTAACATCAATAAAGATCATTTTTTAACCACTTACTTACAATTTGAATCAGTTTTATTGCTGTTCTTTAGCTCCTATCCTCATGATGGTCAGTGGTAAAATTCCAGAGTGGCGTGCGTACCTAAGCATACATTTATGATCCCTCTAGTGTTGTGAGATTAGTGTGCTGACAATGTGGTTACATTATCAGGGGACAGGTTTATATACACAGTTCATTTAGCGTCTGAACATTGTACCATAAATCTGAACACATAGAAAGAGAGATCAGAGTATAGAATCCATGACATGCATTGCAACAACACCCCGCCGTGCAAATGGCGAGTAGTGCTTGCGAATACGTCCATCTGAGTAACAACCACATTACACTACATGGCTCCTTATAGGATCACAAGGGGAAATTGCAGTGGTTAATCCTGCCTGGCAGGCATGTTACTGTATGAGTAATTTATGTCACCATGTCTGGTTTACATCCTGTGATGCTGTAGCTGAGATTTATTGGAGTAGTCAGCCACCACCTGACCAAGGGAGATAATAAAGCTCTGGCCAGAATGTTCTGGAGCACTCTTAGAGAGTTTGGACTGAGAGAATCTCTCAGCCTGTGTATGAGTTGAGTGAGTAAGTCTCTGTCTGGCCATACCAGAGCCAGGAAGAGCCTACCCCTGCCGTCTAAAAGTTGAGCTATTACGACTGGTGGGGGGGGGGGGAGTGTGTGAGGAAAGGGGTAATCCTTCCTACCTTCAAGGGGTGATACCTGAAGCTCTACAGGCGACAAGCTTAAAGCTCCTATAGGACATCGCTGCCTCCCAGCCTGCCCTTACATCGAGAGCTGGGACTACTCCTGAGCTCCTCCAACTCACATCTCGGCCTCCAGCTAACCTGTTAAAGCTCGTTTTCTTCCCTGCAGTTCCTGCCGGTTGCAATAACGTAAAGTTGTTTGCCTTCACTTCTGCCTCCGTCTGGTCCCTGCTAAGACGGGCTGCCTCCATCACGGCAACCTGTCATCACCCAGAGACTCACACTCGGACATTAAGGGTTGCCCCAGGGAGATTCCGACTATAAGATCAGCCCGCTCCTCATCATTTTTGCCACACCACCCTGCTGGAGAACCTACCAGGCTTGTAGGACGCCCTCTCGGTTTCCCAACCGTACCAGCACCGTGACCATGCGTGCTTAGAGGCGCACCCGCCACCACTCCGGTAACCGGGGCCCTCGCTGTCTCCAGACCTCCATCCAAGGCTAGGCCCGGTGGGTGTTGTGCAAGTGGCGTCACGAAACATGATATTTACTTCTGTCCTTATTCCTGGCATCTAAAGACTGTACTTTATTAAGAAAAGACTGTGCTGCCCTACGCCTGCTTGCCATACGGGTTTAGGCCCAAGGCTTGTGTGTATTCTGACTGAAACTCTGGCGTTATCTACTGCTGCCACTGCCTGCCGAGCGTCGCTCCAGGCACTCCATAGGTTAATCCTGGGCCAGAAACTGGACCAGCTCTGTACAAATCCGGCGCTGCACGCCTGAAGATTTTACCTCAGAAACTGTTGGCGCAGCAACTACTTCAAGCCCGCCAAACCTTCACTGGCGGGAAAATCCATATGACGCACAAGCTCTCCCACCCACCGCGCTAATGGCTCTAACCCCGCCTCCTGTGGCGCAGGAAAAATTAGAGCCCGCCACAGCTCTTGGCGGGAAGGACTCAGACTCCACCCCCTGGCCCGAGGCGGCCTTCCTGCCCTGCCCTCCGAAAGCGCCAGTTCTCAAGTGGATGTTTAGCGGTGAGGACTGCAGTATGTGGGGTCCTCCGCCCTCCTCCTGTGGAGCGACCATACTTCTAAACGAAGTCTTTGAAGCAGATGGTGGTCGTCTCTGCCAGCCCGCCGACGACCTTCCGCTGGAACATCGGCTGCTCGAGGTAATTACTCGGGCTTTCGTCACCCGCCGGACCTGCTCCAGACGATACGCACTAACCCCGATTCCTCCCGGGCGACCTGGTCCTATTCCCGCTGCCATCCCCCGGTAAAACTCTGGCCCACGTGGAGGCGCCACGTGGAGAGGCCCCGCCCTGCGTCGCAACAGCCCTGGGCCTAGTACGACCGCTTCCACCTTCTCCGATGCCTACCCCTCCGCTACGCGGCCTGCTAGCCCCGCTAGGTGGTTCCTGACCCTCCGGTGGTTTCCTCTCCTGTTTCCGGCACCTACCTGTCCAGCCCCAGGAGAAATCCTAGCCTCCACCGGAGCCACATCCCAGCACCTAACCTCCGCATCCTCAAGGCCGAGGTGAAGGCCACCCGCCGGCGACTCCGAGACGGGCCTGTCTCGGAACGCGACGCCCGAGAGAGGAGGCCATCGGTATATGGCGGCAGATCTAGCAGCGGAGCTTGGGTCGAGAATAACCGCACCACCGGCATGGTCAGGTCTTCGAACAAGCGGAAGGGCTAATGGTTCGCTACCCAGACTATCCGGACGGGACGTATTTATCCCCGCCGTTCCGTCAAGAGGCCGGACTGCCGGAGAGCCGCACAACCTCAACCAAGGCGAGTTGCATCGAGTTCTCCCTGCAGGAAGGACCGCGAGGACCCTGGGCGGCTGGAGTGATCCGTATCCCGCTCCGTGAGACTCGCTACTACTCAGCATGGACGACTTGTATGAGGACGCGAGTGGCCGAGTCTCCGAACACCTCTTCCTCTCGGCGGCAAGTCCCCGGGCGTGACCCATGTGAATGCCCCATCCACGGTAATCGTAGTACGGGTCCCATTGCCATCCATGGGCCGGGCATATACAGGGCGCCACCCCCAACTGTTCCTCCTGCTGGAGCATTGCCGGATCCCGCGCTCTTCCGTGGGTGAAGGGGACAAGCCCGGCTGTTGGACCTTGTCCCGAGCTTCCACTAGGGCCCTCTTCTCCAATTAGTCACCTTACCAGTGGGGTAATACCCGGCCCCAAAGACCTAGCCGGAAGGAGCTGCGGCGCTGCCGCAGGTTCCATTTATTTCTTCAATGAGAGACCCTCTTTGGTCCCTGGCTCAGTTTGAGCCCTCCCCCCAGCTGAACAGCCACACTCCGGGCGACAGCGCTCCTCCCCCTGAAGATACTCCGGAGGCTTTGCTGCACCTGCAGTCCCACTACTGCCACCGGTGTCCCCACCGCACCTACTCCCGCTGAGGATGCACAAGGGATTCTGCAGGAGCTTGAAATCCTTTTTTTGCTGACCCACGATGCTGTTACCCCTGAAGGCTGTAGCCCACTTCAGGTATTGTACTATGTAAATATGTGTATATTTCATTTTCCCCAAAGAGCCATAGACAGTCCTGAACTCTATACCCTATTTATCTCAGTCAAAGATTTATGTTCTATGATAGCACCCTTCCTCTGCCACAGCATAGATGTCATCAAACGGACTCTGTCCCTCTACACATAGAGGAGACCCTTTGCTTCCTGCTTCTCAGTGGCACTTTTCCCCACATCAATGGCTTGCCCAGAAGATGGAACTTTGTCACTAAGACCTTCGAGAGACCTTTGCCAGATACTACAATGGAAAAGTGGCCATTGACTACTATTTTGGCACTAAATGCCTTCTTTTTAGGTACGGACAATCTTTTTGCCTTTTTATGCCTTTTCCTTTGCAGGAAAAGAACATTTACTACCGTGCTACCCTGAGTAGCCATCCACAACCTCTGTAAAACTTTGTAACGTTCAAGATGTGGTACCCATTGAGCTCCTAATCCCAATTTGAATTTACCTGTTGCAACCCTGTCATATCTCCAGTATATGCTTAACCCTTTCATAGGCTTTGTCAGTTGTAGTGTGGCTGTGTCGGACGTTTTTTATTTACAAAAACACTGACCGCTACCTTGATCCCTCAACTGAGGTTTGCACATGGGGGTAGTCCTAAACTGCGGCTTTGGGGACCTTGGGTGTTTACAAGATAGCACCTGGATGCCACTCATACATGGGTAAGGTGTCATTCGAGGTACTCCGTGTCGCTATGCTACCGGCAATTCAGAATAACACCATATAATGGCCGCCAGGGAAAGAGCGTGATCAAACAAATATCCAGGGCCTTGGTGCAGGAGTGATACAGGACATGACACCACTCCCTTTCCTACTGTAACAGTTTCGGTTTAATGGCGTCAGCGACCACTGTTACAGCTACATTTTTGTCCTTAGTCCGACCACCACCCAGGTGCCTGTCTCCAGGACCATGGGCGGTTTGTCCCTACACCTTCCACAGCCTGCACTTCCTAAGTGCCTTTAAGCCCCCTCTGTGCCCCAAACCATCGGAAGTCGACCCGAGGCGGCTCTTTCAATTGCCCCCGGGGTAGCAACCCCTCGCCGATGCAATGGCGCAGGGTATGCTTGCGAATACGTCCCATCTTGATGTAACACACATTACACTACCTGGTCCTTATTGATCAGGGAAATTGCACGGTGTGTTATCCTGCCTGGCAAGGCAGATGTTAATGTATGTGTAATTGATGTTCAACCACTGTCTGTGTTTACAACTCCTGTCTCTGTAGCTGAGATGTGGAGTGGAGAGCAGCCCACCACCTGAACCCAAATGAATAATAACATCTCTGCCAGATGTTTCTGGAGCACCTCTTAGAGAGTTGGACTGAGAGAAGTCCTCGTCAGTCTTGGAGTGAGTGAGTGAGTATCTTCTGTCTGGCCCATACCAGAGCAGGAAGAGCCTAGCCCTGCCTGCTGAAGAGTGGAGCGATTAGGACTAGAGTAGTGTAGTGGGAAAGGGGTATATTCACCTTCAAGGGTGATACCTGAAGCTCTACTACAAGCTTAAGCTCCTATAAGGACAACAGCCTGCCTCCCCCCTGCCCTCTTTACATCCAGGCTGTGAACGTATCGCCTGAGGCTCCCTCCAACCACATCTCGACACTCCAGCTACCTGTTAAAGGCGTCGTTTTCTGCATTCCTGCCTGTTTGCAATAAACTGTAAATTTGTTTCTTCAACTTCCTATCTGCCATCCGTCTGGTTCCCTCTAAAACTCTGCCTCCATCACCGGGCACACTATCCATACCCAGAAAGACCTCACACTCGGGACATGAAGGTTGCCCAGGAAGAGATCCGCTATAGCAGGCAGCCGCTCCCTCATCATTTCTTGCCAACACCACCCTGCTGGAGACCTGCCAGGCTTTGGACAGCCCTCCGGTTCCCCCGTACCAGCACCCGTGACCAATAGCGTGCTTATGCCGCAACCGCCCAGCCCCCGTACCCGTCGGGAGCCCCGGCTGTCTCCAGACCTCCCTCCAAAGGCTAGGCCGTGGGGGATGTTGCACATATACTATTCTCAGCTACACCCATGTGAATCTGAATGTGCCTCCCCCCTTTCCCTTGTTAAAGATCTTATATCCTCATGATATTTGTCCTCTGTGTGTGTAAGCTTCATTCTGGAATGCAAAATGGGGCCAAGCAGAGATCGGCTCAGTGCAAGCAACAGACGGAGAAAAATTCTTTTCCAACACCATTGCTGATAGAGACAGGAAGGAATTATATAATCTGGAATTCTGTATTTTTGGTTAATAACGTGAATTAGAGAATGTGTTATTTTGTTCCTGAGTAATATTTAGAATCTTGTTTTGTGGTAATACCCCTTTAGAACATATGAATTTTTCAGGTTGCATTAGATGTTTGGAACAGTCTTTGTAGAGAGTTAAAGATATAGGGGATCATGGTAGAAGACCCTGGAGGTTTGTGTATAAGATATTATTTATGGGACAAAATTTGGTGACTAGTTCCCGAGAATATTGGGAGCCGGACAGGTTGTCCCCCCTGTCTCAACACTCCAGAATACCACATTATGAAGCAGGTAAGTAAAAGATGTTCTACAAGAAATTTACTATTGGATATCTTTCTCAATTAATAAATGACCAAGCCCACTATATTTACTCAGTGTGTTTAATCTGGTACGTTTCACACTTTAATGTTGTTTTTAGTGTTTTTTTAGCCCCACTGTAATAAAATTGTAGAAAATTCTAGGTTTCTTAGAATCGAGTCTTAAAATATAATACCAACCGAATTGTCAATGCAGCCTGCTTGAAGGTTAGACGCTGACATTTTAAAGTAGGCACTGTTGTTCCTTTTACTCTTATGTAACAGTCAAATCAATTTCCTTGGATGCATTGCTTTGGCACAACCTCCTACTTCTATATCTGCAAAGTCCTTTGATACGGTTGCAAAACAGTGATGCTTTATTCAGCTTTCAAGTAAAATCTGCTGTACTTGGGGAATTCGGTAGGCTGAAGATATATACCTAATAACCATACTTTAAAAAAAACCATCCAAAATACCAAGACACTTCGGTACATTGGGAACAAAAACTACACTAAAGACATAAGTGGAAGGAGGAGCCTGCCTGTGAGAGCTCAAAATGTATATGGAAAGTTAGATGGAAGAATATGTTATTGCATGCTGTATATTGTAGGTAATTAACACAATAAAGATCATTTTTAACCACTTACTTTACAATTTTAATCAGTTTTATTGATGTTTTAGCTCCTATCACTCAGTGATGGTCAGTGTATGTGTGTGCGTACACTAAGCATACCTATTATGATCCCTCTAGTGTTGTGAGATACAGTGTGCTGACAATGTGGTTACACTATCAGGGTACAGGGTTTATATACACTTTCATTTAGCTTCTGAACATTGTACCATAAATCTGACACATAAAAGAGAGATCAGAGATAGAATCCATGACATGCATTGCACAACCCCGCGATGCATGCGAGTAGTGCTTGCGAAACGTCCATCTGAGGTACACACCACATTACATACAGGCTCCTTATAGGACGCAAGGGGAAATTGCAGTGGTTAATCCTGCCTGGCAAGGCCATGTTATGTATGAGTATGTTATGTCACCCTGTCTGGTGTTACATCCTGTGATCTGTAGCTGAGATGTATTGGAGTAGTAGCCCACCACCTACCAAGGGAGATAATCAAAGCCTGGCCAGAATGTTCTGGAGCACTCTTAGAGAGTTTGGACTGGAGAGAATCTCTCAGTCTGTGTATTGAGTGAGTGAGTAAGTCTCTCGTCTGGCCATACCAGAGCCAGGAAGGCCACCCCTGCCGTCATAGTTGGAGCGTATTACGACTGAGTGGGGGAGTTAGTGAGGAAAGGTAATCATTCCTACCTTTCAAGGTGGTATACCTAAGCTCTACAGGGACAAGCTTAAAGCTCCCTATAAGGACACGCTGCCTCCCAGCCTCGCCCGTACTCCACAGGAGCTGGGAACTATCTCCTGAGGCCCGCTCCAACTCACATCTCCGGCACTCCAGGCTAACTGTTAAAGCTCGTTTTCTCCTGCAGTTCCTGCGTTGCAATTGACGTAAAGTTGTTTGCGCTTCACTTCTGTTCCTCCGTCGGTCCCTGCTAAGACCTGCCTCCATCACCGGACAACCCTGTCATCACCCAGAGTACTCACACTCGGACATTGAAGGGTTCCCCATGGGAGATTCCCTATAATCAGCCCGCTCCTCATCATTTCCTTGCCACACCACCCTGCTGGAGAACTACCAGGCTGTATGACAGCCTCTCGGTTTCCCACCGTCCACGCCCGTCCATAGACGTGCTCGAGGCGCACAACCGCCACCACTCCGGTACCCCACCGGGGCCCTCGCTGTCTCCAGACCTCCATCCAAAGGCTAGGACCGGTGGGGTGTTGCAAGTGGCGTCCACAACAGATAGTTTACTTCTGTGCCTTATCCTGGCATGCAAAGACTGTACTTTATTAAAAAGCTGTGCGCGCCTACGCCTCTTGCCCATCGGGTTTAGCCCAAGGACTTGTGTTGTTTCTGGACTGAAACTCTGCTTATACTGCTGCCACTGCCTGCCGAGCGTCGCTCCACGCACTCCATAGGTAATCCTGGGCCAGAACTGTACCAGCTCTGTACATCCGGCGCTGCACGCCTGAAGATTTTACCTCAGAAACGTGGCCAGCAACTAATTCAAGCCCGCGCAAACCTTCACTGGCGGGAAATCATGTACGCCAAGCTCTCCACCACGCGCTACTAGGCTTAGACCCCGCCTCCTGTGGCGCAGGAAAAATGAAGCCCGCCACACTCTTGGCGGGAAGGACCTCAGACTTCCACCCCTGGCCCGAGGCGGCCTTCCTGCCCTGCCTCAAAGACGCCAGTTCTCAAGGATGTATAGCGTGAGGACTGCAGTTATGTGGGGTCCTCCGCCCTTCCTCCTGTGGAGCGACCATACTTCTAACGAGTCGTTAGAAGCACGATGTGGTCGTCTCTGCCAGCCCGTCCGACACGACCTTCCGCTGGACCATCGGCTGCTCGAGGTAATTACTCGGGCTTTTCTCACCCGCGGACCTGCTACCAGACGATGACCAACTACCCGATCCTCCCGGCGACTGGTCCTATTCCCGCTGCCATCCCCCGTATTAGCTCTGGTCCACGTGGAGGCGCCACGTGAGAGCCCCGCAACCTGCGGATCGCAACGCCCTGTGCCTAGTAACGACCGTTCCCCTCGTCCGATGCCTACCCCTCCGGCTACGCGCCTGTGCCCCAGCTAGGGTGGTTCCTGACCCTCCGGTGGTTCCTCTCCTGTTTCCGGCACCGCCTGTCCGCCCCCAGGAGAATCCTGAGCCTCCACCGTGACCACGAGCCCAGCACCAACCTCCCGCTCCTCAGGCCGAGGTGAGCCACACCCGCCGGCGACTCGCGAGACGGCCTGTCCTCGGAACACGACGCCCGAGAGAAGGAGGCCATCAGCGTATATGGCGCGAGATCTACAGCGGAGCTTGGTGCGAAGAATCAACCGCAACCACCGGCATGGTCAGGTTCTTCGAACAAGCGGAAGGGCTAATGTGTTCGCTTACCACACAGACTATACCGGAACGGGACAGTATTTATCCCCGCGTTCCGTCAAGAGCCGGACTGCCGTGAGAGCCGCACAGACCTCAATCCAGGCGAGTGCATCGAGTTCTCCCTGGCAGGAAGGACCGCGGGACCCTGGCGCTGGATGATCCGTATCCCGCTCACCGTGAGGACTCGCTACTCACCAGCACGGACGACTTGTATGAGGACGCGAGGTGGCCAGTCTCCGAACACCATCTTCTCCTCCTCCGGCGGCAAGTCCCCGGGCGTACCCATGTGAATGCCCCATCCACGGTAATCGTAGTACGGGTCCCATTGCCATCCATGGGCCGGGCAATACAGGGCGCCACCCCCAACGTGTCCTCCACTGCTGGGAGCATTGCCAGGTCCCGCGGCTCTTCCTTGGGTGGGCGGACAGCCCGGCTGTGTGGGCCTGTCCGAGACTTCACTAGGCCCTCTTCTCCAATTGCACCTACCAGTGGGGGTATACCCGCCCCATAAGAACCAGCGGGATAGGAGCTGCGGGCGCTGCCGCAGGTTCCATTTAGTTCTTCATGGAACCCTCTCTGTGGTCCCTGCTCATTTGAGACCCTCCCCGGCTGAACAGGCCACACTCCGGGCGACAGCGCTCCTCCCCCTGAAGGTACTCCGTGAGGCAATTTTCTGCACCTGCAGTACCCACTACTGCCAGCTCGGTGTCCCCACCGCGAACTACTCCGCTGAGGATGCACAAGGGTCTGCAGGAGTCTGTCCTTTTTTTGCTGACCCAGCGATGCAGTTACCCCTGAAGGGCGTAGCCCACTGTCAGTATTGTACTATGTAAATATTGTATATTTCATTTTCCCCAAAGAGCCAGACAGTCCTGAACTCTTACCCTTTTATTCTCAGTCAAAGATTTATGGCTATATTAGCACCCTTCCTCTGCACAGCATAGATGTCATCAAACGGACTCTGTCCTCTACACATGAGGAGACCTTTCTCTGTTCTCATGGCACTTTTCCCCCATCAATGCTGCCCAGAAGATGGAACTTTGTCACTAAGACCTTCTGAGGACCTTTGCCAGATAACTACAATGGAAAAGTGCCATTGACTACTATTTTGCACTTAATGCCTTCTTTTTAGGTACGGACAATCTTTTTGCCTTTCTTGGCCTTTCCTCCTTTGCAGGAAAAGAACATGTTACTACCGTGCTACCCTGAGTAGCCATTCCACAACCTCTGTAACTGTTGTAACGTTCAAGATTGTGTCCCATTGAGCTCCTAATGCCAATTGTGAATTTACCTCGTTGCAACCACTGTCATATCTCCAGTATATGCTTAACCCTTTCATAGGCTTTGTCAGTTGTAGTGTGGCTGTGTCGGACCGTCTTTTTATTAAAAACACTGACCAGCTTACCTATCCCTCACACTGAGGTTTGCACATGGGGTATCCCTAAACTGCGGCTTTAGGGGACCTGGGTGGTTACAAGATAGCACCTGGAGGCCACTACATACTGGGTAGGTGTCATGTCAGAGGTACTCGTGTCGCTATGCTAACCGGCAATTAGAATAGACACCATATAATTGGCGCCAGGGAAAATGCGTGACAAACAATATCAGGGCCTTGGTGCAGGAGTTGATACGGACATGACACCACACACCTTTCCTACTGTAATCAGTTTCGGTTTAAGGGCGTCAGCGCCACTGTCTACAGCTACATATTTTGTCTTAGTCCGACACCACCCGTGGCCTGTCTGCCCGGACCATGGGCGGTTTGTCCCTACACTTCCACAGCCTGCACTTCCTAAGTACCTAGCCCCCTCTGGTGCCCCAAACCATCGTAGTCGACCGAGGCGGCTCTTTCCATTGCCCCCGGGGTAGCCAACCCCTCGCCGATGCACATGGCGCAGGAGTAGCTTGCCGAATACGTCCCATCTTGTGTAACACCACATTACACTACCTGGTCCGTATCGAATCAGGGAAACTTCAGTGTGGTTATCCTGCTGGCAAGGCAGATGTTAACTGTATGATGTATTGAGTTCAACACTGTCTGTGTTCGATCCTGTCTCTGTAGCTGAGATGTGGTATGGAGGAGCACCACCACCTGACCAAATGGAGATAATAACAGCTCTGGCCAGATGTTTCTGGAGCCTCTTAGAGAGTTGGACTGAAGAAGTCTTCTCAGTCTTGTAGTGAGTGAGTGATCATCTCTGTCTGGCCCATACCAGAGCAGGAAGAGGCCTAGCCCCTGCCTGCTAAGAGTGGGAGCGTATTAGGCTAGAGTAGTGTAGTGGGAAAGGGGTATATTCCACCTTCAAGGAGTGATACCTGAAGCTCTACACGACAGCTGAAGCTTCCTATAAGGACACAGCTGCCTCCCCTCCTGCCCTCTTACATCCAGGCTGTGAACGTATCTCTGCCTAGGCTCCCTCCACCACATCTCGCACTCCAGCTACCTGTTAAAGGCGTCGTTTTCTGCATTTCCCTGCCGTTCAATAAACTGTAATGTTGTTTCTTAAGCTTCACTCTGCCAGCCGTCTGGTCCCTCTAAATGACTGCTGCCTCCATCACCGCACACTAGTCCATACCCAGAAATTCACACTCGGGACATGACAGGTGCCAGGAGAGATTCCGCTATACAGGCAGCCGCTGCCCTCATCATTTTCTTGCCAACACCACCCTGCGGACGCACCTGCCAGCTTTGTGACAGCCTCCGTTCCCCCGTCCAAGCACCGTGACCATAGCAGTGCTTATGGCCGCAACCGCCCAGCCCACCGCTACCCGTCTGGGCCCCGGCTGGTCTCCAGACTCCCATCCAAAGGCTAGGCCCGGTGGGGGATGTTGCACATATACTATTCTCAGCTACACACACACTGTCAGATCTGATGTGCCTCCCCCCTTTCCTGGTTAAAGATCTTATCTCCTCATGATATGTTGTCTCTGTGTGTGTAAGCTCATTCTGGAATGCAAGGGTGGGGCCCAAGGCAGAGATCGGCTCAGTGCAGCAACAGACAGGAGAACAATATGTCTTTCCAACACCATGGCTGATAGAGACAGGATGGAATTATATCTGTGAAATTCTGTATTTTTGTTAATAACAGTGAA
Organism: Engystomops pustulosus; assembly: GCA_019512145.1. Taxonomy (NCBI): domain Eukaryota; kingdom Metazoa; phylum Chordata; class Amphibia; order Anura; family Leptodactylidae; genus Engystomops; species Engystomops pustulosus. Next base: position 140,301,037 of record CM033644.1, read on the forward strand.
TTAGAGAATGTGTTATTTTGTTCCTGAGTATATTTAAGAATCTTGTTTTTGTGGTAATACCCCTTTAAGAACAGATGAAATTTCAGGTTGCATTAGATGGTTTGGAACAGTCTTTGGTAGAGAGTTAAAGGATATAGGGGATGCATGGTAGAAGACCTGGAGGTTATGTGTATAAGATATTATGTATGGGACAAAATTTGGTGACTAGGTCCGAGATATATGGAGCGGACAGGTTGTCCCTGGCACAACACTCCATGAAGACCACATTATGAAGCAGGTAAGAAAGATTATACAGAAATGTAATATTGGATAATCTTTCTCAATTAATAAATGACCAAGCCCACTATATTTACTCAGTTGTTTAATCTGGTACGTTTCAACTACTTTTATGTTGTTTTTAGTGTTTTTTAAGCCCCACTGTATAAAATTATAGAAATTCTGTTTCTTTAGAATCAGAGATGTTAAAATTAATACCAAACCGAATTGGTCAATGCAGCCTGCTGTGAAGGTTAGACGCTGACATTTTAAAGTAGGCACATGTTGTTCCGTTACCTCTTATGTAACAGTCAAATCAATTTTCTATGGAATGCATTGCTTTGGCACAACATCCTACTTCTATATCTGCAAAGTCTTTGATACTGTTCAAAACAGTGATGCTTTATTCATGCTTTAAAGAAATCTGCTGTACTTGGGGAATTGTAGGCTGAAGATATATACAGATATAATCATAATTTAAACCATCAAAATACCAATACACTTAGGTACATTGGGGCACATTTACTAAGGGTCCGAATGGCGCATTTTCGTCGAGTTTCCTGACTATTTCTGATTTGTGCCACAATTAAGTGGGTTTTTTGGCGCATGGGATCGGATTTTGGCGCAATTGCGCCAACTTGCTTGCGACACAAATCGGGGGGCGTGGCCGTCGGACAACCTGATGGATTCGGACAAACCCCGGAATTTAAAATACAAATTGTGTCACAAGACAAGCACTCACATGTACCAGGAAGAAGAAGGTGAACTCCAGCAGACCTCGGCGCAGAAGCGACAGATGCAGGATCTCGGGCGCACGATGTTGAATAATCGCACCAGACTTCATCATCGTCGGAGAACGCACCTCGATCTAAAGTCATCTTTATGCCAACATGATTTTTTAAGCATCATCTACCTTTTTTCAGGAGGCTTATAACTATACAAGTGATTTTTCAGATTTTCGGAAAATCGCAAAAATGTATGTTTTGAGAGACCAGATAAGTTTGATGTAACTTTGAGAGGTCTATTTGAGCGAAAAACCACTTTAATCCTTATAGAACTCAGACATTTCTACTTTCTGTTTTTACTCCCCTCACTCCAAAAGTGATAACTTTTATTTTTCAGTTAACAGAGATATACAGTATATGGGCTTGTTATCTGAGGGACAAATTGTAGTTTTTAGTGGCGCCATTTAATATTCCATGCAATGTATTGGAAAGCTGAAAACAAATTCTACGTTTTTACAAAAAAACACACATTTGCAGCGTTTTCTTGGGCTCAGTTCTTACGACTTTCCTTATGCACTCCAAATGACAACTCCCCTTCATACTTTGGTGTACTGAGTTGTGCACAGAAATTTTTTATATCTTGTAAAATGGCGTAAAATTGTTGCTATTTTCCATTACAGGGTTCAATGCAGGAAATAACCTTTATTATATTTTGATAGACCAGACATTTCGGAATGTGGTGATACCTTACATGTTTATGATTTAACTTATTTCTTTATTTATATCAGTTCTATGGAAAGGGGGGTGATGGAACTTTAGTTTATTTATTTTTTTAAAATGTTTAAATGTGTTATTTATTTTTTTACATGTTTCAACCCCTAGGGGGGGGGTTTTTTTTTTTTTTTTTCGTTCATATTCTTTCCTCTGTTCTTCTTTCTCGCCTGCTCTCCACCTTCAAAAATCCTAACTGTTTTTCATTTTTTCGTGTACAATACCTGGGTGGAGGGTTATCTTGTGCGAAACAAATTTTACTATCCTCTCAAATAATCCCAGTTATTTATTTAAACATGCTTGTACTGCAAGTTGAAAAACATTCCAAATGTGGAAAAATTGAAAAAAACCTGCATGTGCGTCACGTTCTTTGTGGGCTCAGTTTTTACGACTTTGACTGTGCACTGTCAAAATAACACTCAGCGTTATTCTGTTGTTTCGGTACAATCGCGGAGATACCAAATTTATATCGGTTTTATGGTGTTGTAAATACATTTCAAATGTTTGGCCATCTTCTGAAGCTAATAACTTTTGGCAAGCTTGGAAACAACGGAGGCTGTGTGAGGGGTCATTTTTTGCGGAAATGAGCCGTCGTTTGCATTGCTAACAGATTTGAGGTCGTGCTTACTTTTGATCATTTTTTATTCATTTTTTATGTGATGTAAAAAGGTGAAAGTCGCAGTTTGACCTTTGGGTTGGGCGCCATTTCCCGTCTCGAGGGCACCTCCGGCCCGTAAACCGTTTTTATTTTTTGATAGAGTCGGCGGGCATTTGGGACGCGGCGATACCTAATGTGTCTGTGATTTTTACGTTTATTAGTTTTATATCAGTTCAGGAAAGGGGGGTGATTTGATTGTTTATCATTGATTATTGTTTATTTTTAAAAAACTTTTTTTTTCTTTTTTTTTTCACTATTTTTAGACCATCTAGGGTTACAGTAACCTTAAAGATGGGCAGATCGTTCCTACCATATCTTGCAATACTTTCTGTATCAATATATGGCATTTTTGCACTCATTCATTATAATGGATCCCTGGCTCTTGTAACGATCTGCAGAGCAGTACATTGGGGTCAAATGAAGACCCGAGGCTACCATGTAACTGATTGCAGACCCCCCCCCCCCCATTAATTCGGGGCGTGACGCCCCGCCGTCTTTTGAATGCCGCCGGCAAAGTCTTTGAAATGGTTAATAGCCCCGCGACCGCAGCTGCAAGCACCGACAGCGGTTTAGTAAGCAGTGGGGGTTTGCTGCATATGCAACAACCCCCATCCTTGTGAAGAGGACTCGCCCGTGAGCCCTCTTCCTACAGTCCCTGTACTCTCCCGTAGAGCTACGGCGCCAGCGTTAAGGGTTAAACTTATCAATAGACACAAACAAAGTTATAATTATAACATAAAAAGATGATCAAACCTAACCACTATACAAAAGGCATTATGGGCAGGGACACTGAGTGCTCCTCTCAGACTAATGGAATCCCTTGACCAAAAGAACACTAAGGATGACACTACACTACACTACACTAAGTATGAAAATGAATAACAACTTTATTATCACAAATTTTATGATCCAACAATGGGGAAAAAGTATGGCTACAGGAGAGACAAAATTGTACGAAGCACATCATGTACATAATATCAGTAGTGATAAAGAAAACAAAAACAACAACCAGAGGACTGCGCCGCGCGTAATACAAGTAAGACAGGTCGGTACAACTGTGGTGAAATGGTGGTGCTCACCGGTAACCACTTGTAGGTATGGGATTAGTTATCCATTAGGGGTAAAGGGGTCCTTAGTGTAACGAGGGCAGCAGCTGAAACCCTGGCTCCTCCAAAAAAACTGTAACAGAGGCACCGTAACGTAAATGATACAGGAATACAAAAAAGAAGAGAGCCACGTGGGTGCGCTTGTAACCAAAATGGAATGAAATCTTCAAATGTAACGGAATCACAATATTTATTGGTAAACATAAAAATCCAGTGGTAACGCGTTTCGGGGAAACCCCTTCGTCAGACCAAAAACTGATAAAATAATAATAAAATAAAAAACAGTAAACACTTCTGAATATAAACACATATGAATAAATTGATACAAATGAAATTGTAATTACAAAGAGAGCAAGTACAGAATTATATACATAGTGTATAGAGTAGCCGTGTAAAGGATAACAGGCAGTATATAGAGTATACAAAAGAGTATATATAGGTTGTAATTTAAACTGTTAAAGTAAGGAGCTAGAGGGCAGAAAGTGCAATAGGAAATAACATGAGGCTTACATAATTAGAATATTTACATAATTAGAATATTAGCTGATGATAACAGCCTTACAATTATGAACAAGAGTATAAATATAATGTAATTTAGACAGCTGTAGTGAGTAGCTAGAGGGCAGACAGTGCAATAGAAAATAGCATGAGACTAGGGCAAATACCTGGACACTTACGTGTAGGAGCTGAGTTACTGCTCAGGCGGTCAGCTGTTAATGCGAGCGCGCTGGGAATCCCTTGGCTATATACACAGGGATGCCGGCGCCCGCGTGTGTAACAGCGAAAGCCTGCGCATGCGCACTGGGACAGGAGCTGTCAGTGCGCGTCATGAAGGGAGATGAGTTGGATCGCGCTATGAGGAGGATGCACTGACAGGCGGCCGATGATGGAAGGTGCAATGTAAGTCAAGGAAGGAAGAAAAGAAGGATATAAAAGGGGAAGATGAAAATCGGGGAAGATAAAAAACCGCCGGTACAGGTAGTGAGATTAACAACGGATCGGCTGTACCAACACAAAGTATAAGTAATAAATATGGACATGGATGATAGTGATGAAATAGATATCGCAGTACCTCATATTGGTATCAAAGGATATAACATACATGTGTATAATTATTGGGTATGCATAATTGATTATATATGAATAAATAAAATAAATAAAATTAATAATTAGATATAAATAAATCTATACATATAGTAAAATGGATATTATGAAAATGAGAGTTCATTTGCCATAGAAGGTCTGCTTTTCAATCCAACACCAGTGGAGAGAGGTTTGAGATCAAAAGTTTTCTCCACTGTAGCTCTAGCTTTATCGAATGTACTTGCAAATTACAATACATAGGCCGCACGATTCAACCACTGAGAGAGCGCATGAACAAGCACCGCAGTAACATCAGCAACGGTTTTCTTCTCCATAGTGTATCTAGGCACGCGGCCTTCCTTCATAAACAAAACTACAGATAATTCAGCATAACACCCATCGAACATATAATTCCCTCTACCCCCCAACGTTTTAACTATTTGAAGAAACGTGAAATGTACTGGATATACAAACTACAGTGCCTCATGCCAGCTGGTCTCAAGGAATCCCTCGAAAATATTTTTTAAATATGAAAAAAAATTTTTACCATACCCCTCCCCCCATCACCTTCCCCTTTGAGACCCAGATATCCACTCATCCTTACTAGCCTTTGTATGATTTAGCTTTTTCCTTCTCATTTTTACCCTTAATATAAACCCCACCCCACTCTCCTTTATATTTTTTCATGTTTCTCTTAATTTATTCTATTTATTGTTTCTCTTAATTCAATCTATTTATTGTGTCCATCACCTTATGTAGCTATGTAATCGTTTTAGTAATCCTCACTTATCATTGTGTGTATGTTCTTCCCACGGTCCTCCCTATGAACTCTCATTTTCATAATATCCATTTTATACTATGTGTAGAGATTTATTTATATCTCATTATTCACCTTTTCTCTTTATTTTTTGATTTACTTCATATATACTCCAATTATGCAATACCCAATAATTATACACCAACATGTTTAAATGTTAGATTTTTTGATACCCACATATGAGGTTACTGCGATATCTATTTCAATTTCAACATCAGCTATCATCCATTTTCCATATTGTTATTACTTATAACTTTGTGTTGGTACAGCCGATCCCGTTGTTATCTTCAATCTCTCTAACCTGTACCGGCGGTACATCCCCGATTTTTTTCATCCTTCCCCCCTTTTATATCCTCTTTTCCTTTCTTTTCTGTCTCCCTATTTCCTGGGGCCTTGACTTACACATGCAACCTTTCCCATCATCGGGCCGCCTGTTCCATTGCTCCAACTCATCCTTCCCTTCCCATGACGCGCCGGACAGCTCCTGTTCCCAAGTTTGCGCATAGGCGCAGGCCTTTCGCTGTTTACACCCGCAGTGGCCCCCGCCGGCATCCCTGTTGTATATAGCCAAGGGTTTCCCGCGCGCCGCATTAAACAATCTTTGACCGCCTGAGCATTAAAACTCGCTCCTACAACTTAAGTGGTCCAGGTATTTTGCCCTAGTGTTCCCCGTGGAATGGCAAACCTTTTAGAGGCCCGATGGGCCCAAAAAACACAATAAACAAACAACTTATACCCGCTTATTTTTTAAAAAAAATTTAAAAATATTAAATCTCAAAGTGCCAACCCCGAATGTCTCGTAATTTGTGATTTTATATTACTTCTTTAACTCCCTTCTCCTGTCACAGTTTTTTCATTGAATACCGGAGCAACCCTGAGACACCATAAGCAGAAAATAGAGTCCCAGGTAGAGCTGTCACTTTTTACAATAGCTTTCCTGTGCAACAGCAAGTCCTGGGCTGTCCTGGGACCTTGCGGAAGATCTTGGAGTCATCCTCTGGTGATGGCCTGGAGTGCCCACCGAAAGGGGCTGCTTTGAGTGCCACCCCCCATCTGGCACCCAGTAGTGCCATAGTTAGCCATCACTCACTTTCACTCTGCCCCTAGTCTCATGCTATTTTCTTTTTTCATTTTATTTGCGTCTGTTCCTGCCCTCGTAGCTACTCACTCCAGGCTGTCTAATTACATTATATTTTAGACTCTTGTTTCATAATTTGTAAGGCTGTTTATCCCATCAGCTTAATATTCTAATTATGGTAAATAATTCCCTTTTTTAATTTGTTCACCTCATGTTATTTTCCTATTGCGCTTTCCTGCCCCTCTAGCTCCTTACTTTTTAACAGTTTAAATTACAACCTATAATATACTCCTTTTGTATACTACTCTATAATATACTCGCCCTGCTAAAATCCTTTTTACAGCGGCTTACTATTCTATACACTATGTATATATTCCCTGGTACTTGCTCTCTTTGTTAATTACAATTTCAATTTGTAACCATATTTATTATATGTGTTTTAAATAAATTCAGAAGTTGTTTTTACTGTTGTTTTTAATTTATTATTATTTTAATCAGTTTTTTTTTTTTGGGCCTGAACGAAGGGGTTTCCCCCGAACGCGTTACCACTTGGATTTCTTTCTATGTTTTTACCATAAATTTTGTGTTTCCATTCACATTTGAAGATTTTATAATTAATTCCATTTTTTGGTATACAAGCGCACCCACCCTGGCTCTCTTTCTTTTTTGTATTCCCTGTCTTTTTTGTATTCCCCTGTATCAGTAAGTGATAAAAGGCATAATAAGGTACCAACCTTATTAAACACCTGTTTAGGACCGAACCCCTTTCCCTGTTTTTTTTTTTTTTTTTTTTTTTTTTTTTTTTTCCATGTCCATTTTTGATTTTTTTCACGTCCCCACCTTTCAAAAATTCCTATTACTTTTTTTATTTTTTTTACACATAATAAGAGCTGTGTGAGGCTTGTTTTTCTTTTAGGCGTAATCAAATTGCACTTCTCATATTGATGGTTATTAAATATTCCATGGTCCATGGTACTCGAAGTGGGGAAAAAAAAAAATTCCAATGCATGAAAATGGTGAAAAAAGAACGCTTTTGCAAAAGCCCAATTCTTGTGGGCTTGGATATTACCGTCTTTCTATTCACTGGCCCCCAATATGACATGTCTACCTTTATCTCTTTGGGTCGTAGCATTGATGGATACCAAATTGTATAGGTTTTTATATAATGATATTTTCATACTTTAACAAAATATTAAAACCTCCTGTGACAAAAATAATTTTTTTGATTTTGCCAACTTCTGGCGCTAATAACTTTTTTAATAACTTTGGTGTACTGGAGCTGTGGTGGATGTCCATTTTTTTGCGAAATTTGATAATATTTTCATATAATATCTTTTAGGACTGTACGACACCTTTTTGAATCACTTGTTAATAGATTTTTTTAATTTTTTTCAAAATGGCAAAAAAAGTGCCATTTCTCCGACTTTGGGCCGTCTATTTTTTCCGATTACAGGGTTAAAGCATCTTGAAAAACGTTTATGCCGATTTGTTTGATGATCCGGGGCTTTTTCCGAAATCGCGTCGATTACCTATGTGTTTTATGATTTTTAAAATGTTTTATTTATATTTATGTCAGTTCTAGGGAAGGGGGATATGATTTTGAAATTTTTAGGTTTTTTTATTATAAGTTTATTTTTTTTTTTTTCTTTACTTTTTTTATTTTTCTTTTAAACTATTTTTTCAGACTCCCTCAGGGTACTTAACCCTAGGGTGTCTGTAATCGATCTTATCAAATAATACTGCCTACTAGAAAACAGTATGGCAGTTATTGGGATTTTTCCCCTTTTTCCCCTCCCCTTCAATGTCTTACAATGTGCATTGTAATGAAGTACATTTGTAATGAAAGGGGTTAAAAACGAATAGCCTCTCGGTTCTCAGACAGACCCTAGGCTTACCATGGAGATGGATCGCCCGCTCCACCCGATGACGTCAGAAAGAGAAGGAAAGAAGAAAAACGGGGAGTGGCGATCCCCCAGGTAATATGGGGGGCGCCGCCTATCCTTTTTTTTTTTTGATGGCCTGCCGCAGCTTTTGCCAGCAAGCCATTGTCTTGTGATAACACAAACCCCCGCGATCGGTGCTAGCACCGATCGCAGGGTGTTACCGGTAAGCCTTTGCTGCCAATGTGCGCAGCAAAGACTTAGTGTCTTAATGGAGAGGGCTCAGCCTGACCCCTCTCCATGCAGCGCGAAACCCAAACCGCCGCTCGACCGCCGCCGTGAATACACGGTGGTGCCGTGCGCGAACTGGTTAGTAATGCCCATAACCGGAAACCACAAGTAATGTTTAACCATATAAATGCAAACATAGTAAACACTGAAGTAAAAAAAAAACGTAAGTACATTAGTATAGAAATAATGGTCCGGATATCCCTGTGACCTATGGTTTACCTTTGCCTTGCGAAAATCCCTCCAACGCGGTTTCAACCCGCCCCGGTCCCTTTTCTTCAAGGCGGGTTTTTGAAATGCGCGTTGGGGGATTTCGCAAGCCAGGTAACCATGGTCACAGGGATCCGGACCATTATTCTATACTAATGGCCGCTCCCCGATGTTGGCGTGGCTCCCCAATGTCGGCGCAGCTCCCCGATGTCGGTGCGGCTCCTCTACGGTCTTCCCCACGGCTCCTCTTCGGTCTTTTGTAACAGCCGGCAAAGACGCGGCCATGTGCTCTTCCGGCAGGTGCATATTATGACGCGGCTGCTGACGTCATAGTATGCGGCACCCATCAGATAACATAGCCGCGTCTATGCCGACTATTACAGAAGACAGAAGAGGAGCAGCGGGGGAAGACATAAGAGGAGCCGTGCCGACATCGGGGAGCCGCGTTGAGCATCGGGGGTGCCGGAAGGTGAGAATATAAGTTGTTTTTTTTTTATTGACTCGTCTATAAGCCAAGATGAGGTTTTTCAGCACATTTTTTGTGCTGAAAAACTTGGCTTATACACGAGTATATACGGTAGTTAAAAGAATTGTTATAAGACCCGCACAGTGAATGCCGAAAAAAAAGGACATTTTTAATAAATATCCTCAAAAAAATGCTCTAAAAGGGAATAAAAATGTTACACACTTTAAAAAGAACGACTCTTTTGCAAATAAGATAAGCTCTTAACCAGATTCATCAGCCAAAAATTTTAAAAGTTATGTATCTGGTGATGCTCAAATAAACAAGATTTTCTCCAAATTATGTAAAATTGAATAAAATACCCCCCACACATATTTGGTATCCCTGCACTCATAACAATCTGTAAAACAAACCCCAAAAAACAAGCCCTTAACCAGATATTTAGTTATATATATGAAAAGACGGTGATGCTAAAATTAACAACAGTTTCTCCAAATTGCTTATTATTCAATAAAATTGGGGAAAAAAATCTATATAAATGAAGTATTCTGTAATCTGTAATTTCCTCTACTAACAAACAGTTAATAAAATCAATTAGCTATATATGGCCAAAAATTATGTACCAGAAAAGTGCATATCATTTGGCAAAATATAAGCCACTATAGGTCCACATTAAAAAAAAAGAAAATTATAGCCTGTATAATTTGACAATGCACCACCTCATATGGGGTACTCGGGAGAAATTGTGTATCAAACTTTGTGGAGCCTTTTTCATTTAATCCATTGTGAATGTTTAATTTTCCACCCAAAATGTATTGTCCAAAAATATTACAATTTGTAGACTGCACCTCCATTTTGTTTTAACCCCTATAAAACACCTATAGGGTTAACAAACTTCTTAAAACTGCTTTTACGAGAATGGCACCCAAATTCTAAGCCTCATAACATTCTAGTAAAATAAGTTATGAATTTGGGTGCAGCTTCAAAACTAGAGAACTTTGAACATAATTAATTTTTCTAAATGTATCCCAAATTTAACACAAAAGATATCATCCAAATTTTTAAACTAATTTGAAGTGTTACGAGAAAACAATCTCAAAATCCCCTGGATATGTTAAAGTTATAGTGACACAGGGCAGATTAGAAAAATGGGGCTTTGACCTAGAGGTCAAAAAAGGGCTGAGTCCTGAAGGGATTAAATCAACTGTAATGATAACAATTTCTTATGTTTTATTCCCGTATGCTTAAATAGTGACATTTCAGAAGAGATATTTTACCTTATATTTGAACTCAGTATAAGTCTTGTGGGAGATTTGGCCCAGTAGAGACCGTGGTAGCGGGGTGCTGTGCTGCAAGTTCAAGACGTGACACCAAGGTTTAGTCCAAAACAGGTCTCGCCTGCGTTTATTTAGCACAAAAAAAACACCTTCACATTCAGGCATAAATAAACAAAAACCTACCCGTCAGGGTGCTAACTATAACGGTGTTCACACTACTACCCACTATACAAATCACTTGCTGTTCAGGCACAGGTCAGGCTGCGTGCTCTCCAGCGCTCCTTCCAGAGAGACACACACTCTAGCTCTGCTGAGGGGTTTTAAAAAAAAGGACTGATTGGGGCTGTTCCCACCACCGTGTGCCAAGGTGCTGGACAACCTAACCTCAGCACTAAGCCTTGCATAATAGCAAACCTAGGGGAACATACCGCCATCCACCGTTAACCCCTTTCAGTGTCTCCCAACCCTCCCCCTCGTGTTGACCTTGGGGACGAACACTTTGGCCATCAGACAGTGGGTACGAACAGGCATCGGCATTCCCATCGCAGCTTTCCTGCTCGATGTTCTACCGCGATTTGAAATCTGCAAACATGTGGACCCACCTTGTGACCCTGGCGTTCCTCTCTTTGGCTGACTCATCCAGGTGAGGGGAGAGTGATCGGTCACCAGTGTAACTGTCGCCCTATCAAGTCAATATATCTCAGGGATTCCAGAGCCCTTTATCGCCAAGCACTCCCTCTCAACTATGCTATAGTTGCTCTCAGAGGATGTGTGAGCTTGCGGCTCAGGAATGTCACGGGATGTTCCTCACCCTCCCTCTGGGACAGGACAGCCCCTAAGCACGTCAGAAGCGTCAGTCTGCACAATAAGGTCTTGGTGAAGTTAGGGGTAATCAGTACCGTCCCCTCGCATAAAAACCGTCTTAAGTCGCTGAACGCCCCTCAGCCTCTTCGCTCCACTTTACCACATACACCCCGCCGCTCTACCCTTGGTCAGTTCATCAGGGGTGCCGCTAGGTAGCAAAATCGGGGATAAATCGGCGATAATAGGCCCACTATCCTAGAAAGAAGCCCTCCACGTGCTTCTTGCCCATAGTTCGTGGCCACTGCTGGATCGCCTCCACTTATTTACTTGGGGTTTGATGACCCAAACTACCCGCACACTTGGGGCCCAGGTCCTCAGTGAGTACCAGCCACGCCCGTCGCCAGTACTGCCACATTATCTGGGGTTCCTGTAACCCTCTGCCCAGGGAGTCTACCCTGTGCACTTGGCCAGGTGACTCTCCAATCGTTACTAAAGAACTATGATGCATCCAGGTAGGCGAGCATATCTCTCGTGAGGTTTAGCACGATAGCACGAGATCCATTAACCTCTGGAATGTGGCGGAGCCCCATGTAGCCCAAGGAAGTACCACGTACTGAAATAGCCCATCCGGAGTAACAAACGGTCTTTTTTGTCAGAAGGGTACCTGCCAATACCCTTTCGTCAGGTCAAGGGTGGAGAAGAACCTAGCCTGTCCAAGTCGTTCTATTCAACACTCGTCACCGCGGCATGGATAAGAATCAAATTTGGACCCTCGTTCACTTCCTAAAGTCATTGCAGAACCGTAGGGAACCATCAGGTTTGGGAATCAACACAATAGGACTCGACCATCACTTTTAGACTCCTCGAAACCCCCAGGTCTAACATCTGCCTGACTTCTTCTCGGATTGGCTAGCCGGCGCGCTTCAGGGACACGTAGGGTTTTTGGTGACCCGGATTGTGGGGTTCGGTTTATGATGTCATGCTTGATGATGAATTAGTACGCCCGTAACTTAGAGAACACATCGACGTTTCGGAGCACAACTCCTTCGCTCCTGAATCTGGGCCCTGGAGAGGGACTCCGAGATCCTTACTTCAGGCACCTTGGCATCGGGTACACCTACCTCCGGGGTAACCCTCTGGGGACAGACGCTTTTTCTCTCACGCCACGGCCATCAGGACTCTCTTTCCCTCCATGGCTTAGGAGGTTTCACGTGGTATATGCTGTTCGGGTTTCCTTCTCCCCCGCTGAGATACCTTGTAAGTTACCTCCCCACTCTCTCCATGACCTCATATGGTCCTTGCCATTTGCCAAGAACTTGCTCTCAACGGTGGGCACCAGTACTAACATCTGTCGCCTGGGTTAAGGTCCTGAGTCTGGCGACCTATTGTAGACCCTCGACTGGGCCTCTTGTGCCCTTGTCATGTGCTCCTTTACAGTGGCATTACCGCGCCTATGCGGTCCTGCTAAGGGGGAGAGCTGTTCTATCACACTACGCGGTGGGGGTCCTCTCCTGTTCCCAGGTCTCCTGGCTCATCCAAAGCCCACGTGGGGAACGGCCATATAAACAGCTCAAAGGTGAGAAACGGTGAGGGACTGGGGAACTTCACGTATGGCAAACATCAAATGGGCAACAAACAAATCCAGTCTTCCCATCTTTGCTGACCACCCTTTAGCATCCCCTTCAAGGTTCTTGTTAACCTCTCGACCAGGCCATCTGTCTGAGGATGATTACCGAGGTGCGGAGCTGTTTAACTTGCAGTAACTTACCCATCTCCCTTCATTACCCTAGACTGAATGGGGTACCCTGGTCAGTCAAGATTTCCTTGGGAGGCCTGTGCGTGAGAATACCTGGAACACTCCCTACAATCTTTTTGCGAGGAGGTGTTCCTTATAGGAATCGCCTCAGATACGCGTAGCGTAGTCCGGATAACCAGGATGTATTGGTTGGTGCCCCCTTAGGATTGCACTATGGGAGCCAACCAGATCCATTGCAATCCGTTCAAATGGCACCTCATGATTGGTAGCGGGACCAAAGGCTCCTGAAGTTGGGACACCGGGCATAAGTGACACTCAGGGCAGGAGCTACATCCGGTTTACCTCCTCCTCCACACCCCGGGCCAGAAAAGCTCTGCAGGATCCTCTCCTCTCTCGGGTCTTCTCGCACCTAAGTGCCTCCCAGCACATGTTTGTGTGCCAACTCTAGCACCAGCCTATCGGTTGAGATTGGGGGACACAAGTTGCTCAACCTCCTCACCCCGTATCTGTCACCTGTACAACGTTCCCAACAGTCTCATTTGGGGTTATTTTGTCAGCCCCTGGTATTTGGAGTACCCCAGTTATCACATCACCTTAACATTCTCCTCTCTAAATAAGGTAGGGTCCTGTAGCTGTGCAGCCCAAAATTTTCACGGGAAATCTCAAAGGTCCGGCATTTCGGCCACCTCCTCGTGGCCCTCGACCTCACCAGCTAGGACCTCTAGGGGAGAGAATTCATCACATGGGGTCCCCCTACTGCTGGTGTGGGTACATCGGTCCTCAAGGGTTCAGGGGCCAAGGCCGGACTACCTGATGTCCATTATCTGCAACACAACCTGAGGTGGGTCTTCTCGTCTCAGAGGTCCCAAAACACCGGTAAGTCTCTGCCGAAATACCTCATGAAACAGGGTCCCCACCACCCCCACCTTCATTGGCATAGTCCCCACAAGGGTATGTAGGTTGATGACAGCAGTGGATATTCGCAGTGTCCCCATGTAACACACAACACTCCCAACACTCTCCCACTCTCCACCCACTGTATAGTCCAGGATCAACCAAAGTTCCCCGCCCAGGGTGAACGACTCCCCTGAAGTCTAGCAAGGCTTCCACTGGTGTACCCACGATTGGACCATGCACACTTGGGGTTCTGCATCCGGACTGACTCGTACTCGGCCGCTAAAACCGCCGCGGGGCAAACATTACACTCGCTCTGGTCTTTTGCGTCCATTGGCTCCACTGACAGTGGACAGTTGGCAGCAATATGGCCGCATTCACGGCACCGCCAGCACTGGATACGCCCATGACCTCTGTCACCGACCTCACGGGTTTTCTGGGTACCACGCCCCCCACGAACCCCCTCCCAACCTGACATGTCTCCCTTTTCTCCCTCCAGTATAGTCTTACCAGACGGTTTGGTGACTCCTGTCACTGGCACTGCTCGTGTGGGAGGGTAAGTAGAAGGTCCTCCTTGCCCGATATCTCTCTACTAGGACACAAGTTCCTCCTTTTGTGGGACCGGCCTGTCCAACCCACCGCTGAGCCGAGAGGGCAGAGAACGGGTGAATTTGTCGAGAACCACTCTCCCCACCATCTGTGCTGGGTGCAGTCCTCTGGTGTACCACTTCCGGCAGATGGATCAGTCATGCATTTGGGAGCGTGGGGGTAGTTTTTTCTGAGTAAGCCCACTGGTGGACCCGGCTGGAACGAACTTGAACGGTGACCCCAAGAACGAGCCAGAAATCTCCGCCTTTAGAGGGGGACTCACGGCCTCCGTTTCACTCAGGTCCGTAAGTCGCCTTCTGCGACTCGCTGGTCAGGAACGGTGCCAGGACATCTGCCCACTGCTCGGCTGTAACTCCTCCGCCTCAGCTACTCGCTCGACCACAGTGAGAATACGCTCCCATCGGCGTCGCCTCATCTTTTGTAAAGCCTTCTGCCTCTGCCAGCCCGTGCGAATGCTGGACAACCGGGTACCCTTGCCAAACCAGTATGGACCCCTCAGAGTCGTCGCTTGCGGTGCTGCCATAACGCCAAAAACTTTTCCATCATCAGCTGAACATGGCTCGGGACTCCTTCCCGCTGTTGCTGAAACATGGCTTGCTGCAGAGCTGGCGATTAGCTGGGATTCCTCCTCGGCTGCTGGCGGGACCTCTCCTCCTGCTCTGGGCAGGCTTTATAAAGCCTCCATCTTTGCTTACTCCTGCAATTTGCCTGCTGTTTTCACCCAGGCCATGCAACGTCAGGATTAGCGAGCCTTTCGTGTGTGGTCCTTTTAATTGCCCGCAATGGAACGGCCGCCCCATCCAGCAAGCACACCTATGTGGGAGATTTGGCCCAGTAGAGACCGTGGTAGCGGGGTGCTGTGATGCAGTTCAAGACAGTGACACCAAGGTTTAGTCCAAAACAGAAACATACCGCCCATCCACCGTTAACCCCTTCAGTGTCTCACAGTCTACTTAGAGGTATACCTGCGGAATGTAATTTCCATTGGAAGCTTTAACATCTTGTCACAATATTGGCTCACATTTATCAAATACTGTGCAAACTGCACTATTTACAGGGTGCAGGGTGCGCCAGATTCAGGAATTGTGGTGCCCGTTCTGCATTAATCTAGCGCCTCCTGCAGTGCCCTGACAGAGTGCACCAACTTATTTTAAGTGCACCTTCAACATAAGGCATGTGACAAACAAAATAAATGTGTCACACGGTCCGACTGTGCACCAGACCACCTCTTCATATGCATAAATGATCAATTGTATAATACTTAGGGCACATTCATATGGCCGTCTGCGGGGACGTACATGCGGCTGCAAGTTTGCGGCCGCATGTACGTCTCCATAGACCGCAATAGCGGCGCGGCGCAGATACAGTGCCACACATTGGCGTGTGTGCGGCCGTGCGCCGCTATTCTCTATGGAGGGAGGAGGGGCCACCTCCACCTCCTCTCCAGCACACGGCGATATGCCCGCACGGCGGGCATACCACTTGTGAATGGACCCTTAGATGCTGAATAAACTTACCTTTACTTAGGTGTCATTTTTACAATTTTGTTCTGACTCCTGGCATTGAAAAAAGAAAGAGAAAACAATGCAATTATACCAACTATGATCTGTAATGTACATTATTGCTCTTTTGTGTAGTGCTTCAATGGTTTAATATTGTGAAGTATTACAAAAATAATATAAGAATCCCTCAAGTGAGAACAGAGCTGGAAGGCAAAATTATAGAGCATGACTATACAGAAGTTTTCAGCACACAATAAACGTCTCCTGAAAAGAGTATACCACAGAGCTAGATAAATCTTAAATGCCACAGCGAAATATAAAACAGCTTTGTGCACACAGAGAAATTTCACAGCTTGAGGCCAGTTTTTTATTTGGTGTCTTTCCAAGAAGTTGACTTTGTTTGTTACATTGGTTAATATGAATTTAGCATCTTGACTTTAGCTATTAGTGTTAAAGAAAAACGACTAAAAAATGGATATCACATAATCCTTTATTTTAAGTTTTATATTGACATGATACAACAAAATCAGCAAATGCAAATTAATACAATAAATTTATTTAGCTGGCTTGCTGAGCTGTGGAGAACCAGAGCAGAGTGCAGACTCCATCCCCAGCACAGGAGCTTTCTACTACTCTCCATACACTACACACACTGTCAATATGGCTCTATGTGTGATACTTGATGTGCTGCAGGCTGCATATTGTGACCCCACCAACCCCAGATCAAAGGATGAGAGTATCAGAGTAAAGAAGGTGCAAAGAGAAGAGAGAAGGTAAGTATGCTTTTTTTTATACCATTGGCTACTGTGGAACATATATGTGATGACTTGCTACTTTGGGTTATCACTGTGAGACATCAATGTAACTTCTGGCTACTGGGGGCATTATTGTGACTACTGTCCCAGGGGGCGGCACCACTGTGACTACTGGGGGCATCACTGTGACTTCTGGAGGCTGGGGACATTATTGTAACTACTGGCGGCAGGCTCTATAACTACTGGCTAGTGGGAGCAGGTTCTGGGACTAATGGGGGCATCACTGTGACTACTGGGTACTGTGGGACTGTATAGAACTTAGTTATAAGATTGTATTTATGGTATTATCTTGGCTTTGGTGTTGTATTTAACTTGTATACATGGTTTGGTAAAGGGGCTGTATAAGTCTATATATGAGTTAATACATGATTTATATAGTTTTTAAGGATTTAGATGACTAAAAGGCTAAATATGTAGTAATTTGTCATGATGGAGGTGTAATGTTTTTACCCTTGGAAGACAAGTTTGTTCTTGCCTATACCTTTTTTTTGCAGAAAACCTGGAATACAGTAACTAAACCGAAACCCTATTCATAGTTTCCAGAAAGCAGGGATTCCTGCTGATGTTGGGCTGGTTACTAAAGTGAACTAGTTTTTCTTAATTAATTTTTTAGTTTTGTCAAAAACAGTAATATGTCTGCATAGTTGTAAGCATGAACAATCTTATAATATCATCACATTTCTAATCAAATGTTCAGGTTTTTATAATCCAAAAGTATTATTATCCAGATTCTTCATAATGCTGGGAATACTCGCTTCTTCTATCTAATTTTTAGAACTTTGGACTTTTCTGTACTCAATTTAACTCTTCATGTACGATGATACCCTATACTGTATATCATAGAGGGTGTTTTTGTTTGCTTAAAAATAAAGATTTGTTTAATATCTTATAGCTGCACATTCTTCCCCATGAGGAGGAGATAGACACACATTGTGACCTGAATTGGTACTAAGGAGCACTCTGTTTCAAAAGCCATGACTTTGCTATGTTTTGTTCAGATGACAAAAAAAACTGTGTCCAAACAACTAGCAAGCCCTTGTCTATCTCAGCTGACAGAAGGTTATATTATAACCTAAACAGAAAAAAATGTGGCCCTTCTGTCAGAAACTGGAATTTGAAAGGCTGAAGTATTTGACAACTTTCAGGCCATTTTAATAAAATCACAAGTTGTGCCATTTGAATATATGTGCTGGTTTAACGGCCTATTAAAATACATGAGTTTTGACCACTAGCCTCAAAATATACATAAATAAAATTATTATTGACATTAGACACTCTTTTTTTTAAAGTCTGATTTGTTTGTACGGATTATAGGCAGTACCCGGCTTAGGAGCACCCAACTTATAGACAACTTCTTGTTACAAACGGACCACTCAGCTCATTGTAACATCTGATGAAGCTCTCTCATCTTTATTTTTTTGGTTTTGTCATATTGGTTAAGACTGTTGTAATCATGCGTGTGCAATGGTATTAGCTCAGCTCTGCCACTAGGTACTCACTGTGACTGCTAACCTGGAAGAGGCATCAGCAACAACAAGATCAGTCATCAGTCACCGGCTCCTGCGCCTGCTCTTGTTTTTGCTGATGCCGCTTCTGGGTTAGCTAGTGCAGCCACAGTATGTACAATGCAGCAGCGCTGAGCTGATACATTTGTGCATGCACAAAACTTCATCAGATGGGATAAGATTTTGAAGAGTAAGCAGCTGTGGTATAAATGGCGCAGAGGCTCATTGGATTAGGCCTAGGCCACCGGACAAGAAAGAGTTTATAGACTGTTTGAATGCAATAATACTATTGGAATATAGCACGTATGTGAAGAGGAATGGGGTCTCCAAATTTGAAAAGATTTGGGGCAAGTGGCTAGATACGCCTGGTTTACCATCAAGCTCCCTTATAAGACTAAGAACTAGCTTAGAATATCAATTATCATTGGCAAAATAAGTAAAGATAGGTTTAGGTCTTCTTTAATATGTGAATAATTATATGAGACCTGAAGGGTCTTAGAAGAGCTGGCTCGCAAGGGTGGGTGGGGGGAGTTGGGAAGGGAGGGAGTATGCTACCAATAATAAGCGTATATGATAAAACGTAAATCCTGTATAGGAAAAAGGATACAACTGCAATTCTCTTGTAATGCTTTTATGAGTATGATTTGAGTTTGTATTATTGTATAAAACCAGAGCTTATTGTAATGATATGTACATACTCCCCTCCAGGTTGTACTTGTTGGTTGTGTTGTTATATAAAAAATGTTCAATAAAAATATCTGATTCAAAAAAAATAAATGGTGCAGAGACATGAATTAGCCAGTGAGGCTGCAGCCTGGTGGAGACCAGGAAATGACCCCCAAATCACTTCGGGCTTATATACTGTACATAAATATGAAGGAAAGGAGCAGAATGAACAGCAAGATCAACATACGTATGCAATGTGTTTGCTGAGCTGTACAAGTCAGTGGTGGAGGTTTATAAAGGCAATTTCACATGAAAGATTTCCTTTAATTACACTTCTACAACATTAACCGTATGCCTCTGCAGTTGCACACTGTCACTTAATCTAAATTACATCAGAACTCTTAAAACTTACTGCCATCAGGGGACCAGGCTTTCGTACCAGGGGCACATAATGTTCTTTAACTTATAACCTCTGTATGGGCATCATAGAGGGTGACTACATTAGTTTGGTTTACCCAACTCGTCCAAGCAAGGCCTTCTTTTGAGTCTTTGCCTCAGACACATCCTCGTCACTGACCTGAGACACTCTGAATGGTAGTTGGCCATCGTTGCTCAGTCATGTACTCTACACCTGTTATATAACTTTATAATGCATTCACCAGAAATGATAGGGAATCTGTCACCAAGAATGTGATTTTTATCTTGACTTAGATTTTATGCTGATTTACAAAAATGCCTCTGTCAGCATTCTGAAGTTTCTCATATAACATTACCTGTCAAACTATCTATCCAAATATGATACTTATATTTACTCAGTAGAAGATCACTTAAGCTGTTAGTTTAATTATATACTAATAATGGCAAATATTCCAATGAAGACATATGGAACTCTATTAATGTCAGTGCTAAAGGTGAGTAAAAGTAAGTAGAAATATCCTTCGTAAATAGAATAAATACATAGAGGGTGTTCAGCTGTTCGACTTCTACTAGTGCCATCTTGTATTTGTTAAAGAGATTGTGTCAGGTGGATTTGGGACACTAAACATAGGTCCTTATGGGGTGTTTATATTTAGCTTGATGTGAGTCCGATGAGCAGGGGTGTAACTTAAGGAGGTGCACAGGGTGTGGGCATAAACAGGCCCAAAAGACTTAGGGGGCCCAAAAGGTGTCACTTTCCTATATGAGAAGACTAGTACTATAAACTATACATTATAGTCAGGGGTCTGGCACAGACTTTGCACTGGGGTCCATTAGCTTCAAGTTACGCCACTGTTCATGAGGCACATTGGACTCACATCTGGAGCTCCTGGCACCTCCTTTGTCAATGCTTCAATGAACCTGGAATAATACCCTGGCTTTATAGTACATTCTATGTACCTACAGGGATTGTACGGTGAAGCCAGGGTGTACAGGTGTACTAGAACACAAAACCAAAAATACCCCTATACTCAGCCTCTCCAACAATATACTCAAAATACCAAAAAGAACCAGAGCGGCAATAAACTTCAATATATAAAAATATGTAATAATCTTTATTGAAAGTACATAAATACAGCATATATAACCCTCAAATGGGAAAAAAAATTATTAGGAAAAAAAATTTGTAAATACAGTATATAGGGGACACAAGTAGCCCCAGATGGAAAAAGGGCAACACAGGAGACCAGTGGCTACCCCTGTTAGTCCAGAGTCCAAATAGTATAGTAAAAAATAAACATAATATGGTCAAAGTATTAGACTCAAATACATTGGGCAAAAGGTGGCAGTATTGCAGTAAAAAATATGTGAACCATACACAACACTGGAGGTACCGTCCAGTGTTAGTAAAAGATATGTCAAAATACTATTGCACACTCACCCGAAAACATAATGGACAGACACTGGGCAGTTCAGGGGAAAGCCAAAGGATGCACCCCGACGCGCGTTTCGCACGAATGCTTCGTCAGGAGGTCGGTATTTTGTGTACAGGTGTACTAAACTGACTTTATAAAGCCAGCTGTGTACTACTCCAACTTCATAGTTCATGCTGCATATGCAACACCCCTGCCGATGCAAGGCAGAGGGGTTGTTGCGAATACGCCCCACCATGTAGCTTACTGCCTGTGAAGGGTCTGATCAACCCCACAGCAGGTCACTACATAACACAGGGGAACACTGCAGCGGTAGAGTCTGCCTGGTAAGGCAGGAGTTAATTGTTCAATGTGATGTAATCTGCATTGACCAATCACATGTGTTATATCTGTAAGCTGGGATGCGATTGGAGGAGGAACCACCACCTGACCAGTGGGAGTAATAAAACCCCTTGTCAGGAAAGTTCTAGAGTGCAGTCAGACCAGGGAGTCTGAACAGCTCAGTCAGACTCAGAAGAGTCAGAGTCCAGTCTAGTTAGACAGGGAGACAGACCAGTGCAGCCAGAGCTCAGCTCACTGCCTGAGCAGCTCTGAGGAGCTAGTTAGGAAGAGAAAGGGGTATCATCCTACCTTTAAGGGTCCAAAATCCAAGACAGGGAAGCAGCACTCTGTGAAAACTAGTGTTTTATTTCACCAGTGGGAAAAGTACTTGAAAATGGCTACATTGAAACGTTGTACTTTTCCCACTGGTGAAATAAAACACTAGTTTTCACGGAGTGCTGCTTCCCTGTCTTGGATTTTGGATTGTGGACCTTGGGATCATGAGTTGGATCCCTAGAAGCCTGCACCCACACGGATTTGAATCCGATTTTCACAGTGCTGCTCTTCTTTCTTGTTCTACCTTTAAGGGTGATATCTGAAGCAACCCAGGACAAGCTGAAGCATCCTACTAGTACACAGCTATCTCCCAGCCTGCCATTGCATCCAGGCTGATGACCCATTCCTGTGGTTCCCTCTCAAACTGCAGCCCCAGCATTCTACCATTTGTCAAGGCACGTTGCTACTGTTCCTGTCGGTTCCAATAAAGAATTGTAAGTTATTTTTGTTCAACATCTGCCTCCGTCTGGTCCCTGCTACGACGGCTGTCACCATCACGGGCACCCTATCCACCATACAGAGACTCATACTCCAGACACCAAAGGGTTGCCCCAGGGAGAACCGCTATAGCAGTCTCTCCCTCATCATTTCTTGCCAACACCACCCTGCTGGAGACCTGCCAGGCTGTAGGACAGCCCTCCGGTCCCCATACCAAGCGCCGTGACACTAGCGTACCTAGGCCGCAACCGCCAGCCACTGAGGTATTCCAGGCCCCCAAGAAAAGGCTAGGCCCCGGTGGGGGATGTTGCACATTCCTACAGCGCTTGTGCAGTGAAGACATGGTTTATCACTCCAGCTTCACAGTGCACGCTTTGTACCTACAGTGCTTGTCCAGTCCATAAATACATGTGGGTGATTTAGTGTCCCAAGTCCACCTCACAGGTTCCCTGTAAGTTTACAACAAGATATATTTGGTGAAACCCATCACTTTCATGTTACAGAGCTGTGCACCCTGACAGATATGAAAGGGAAATCTTTACATCCATCAACTTGGTTTTTTCATTACTAGTACTGAGCTGAGCGCATACATAGAGGATAGGAGTAGTAGTACTGAGCTGTGCCCTTATATACAGGATAGCAGTAGTAGTAGTGATCTGTGCCCATATATGCAGGATAGGGGTAGTAGTACTGAGCTGTGGCCAATGAGTGAATGAGATACAAAGACAGAAACAGCACGTAGACAGATGTACACCGAAAATACATACCACTTCCCTAACATGTGCTCGGTCTTCTGTCAGCAGTGCTACATGAACAGGACATGTGGCTGACTCATCTCACAAGTCCTGAAAGTCAATGGTATTACATGTGTTGCACACATGTGCAACACACCTAGGCAGGCTGGTAGTTGCAAATAGCACCTTCTCCAGGTCAGGAGCTGTTAGGTTCTATTAAGGTTCGAGAACCTGGACATTATGTAATAGCAGCTGTAAATTCTGCCTGGAAAGGCAATAGTTAAAAAATGGGTGTAAGATGTTATTCAATTATGTGACTATATTGTAAACTGGAGTGTGATTGGAGAGGTGCTACCACCTGACCAGGGGAGTATAAAACCCCTGTGCAGTGGGAGCAGATGATCTGTCCTTCAGAGTCTGACAGCAGTCCAGACCACAGTGGCCTGAGTGACCAGAGAGACAGTGAAGCCTATTTAGAAATTATTTAGAAATTTTCTGGATTTGCGCCGCTGTGACAGCTATTTAGAAGGGGATTGTGTCGCGGCGACTTTCTTGTGACAGAAATCGGGAGGGCGAGCTGTTGGATGATCCGACGGTTTGGGACTGAGCGCGGGATTTAACTTTAAAATTGTGTCGCAAGACATGCACTTACATGCACCGGGAACAAGAAGGTGAACTCCGGAGGACCTGAGCGGGGAAGCGAAAGATGCAGGAAATCAGGTGCACGATCTTTGTGAATCGCTGCAAACTTCATTCTCGTCGGACAATGCAAAGCAGGGATTGCGCAGGACCTGGTAAGTAAATGTGCCCCAGTGTGTGCAGCACACCTTCAGTGCTGCCATGGGAACCAATCTCAGGAACTGAATCAGGAGACTCTAACCAGAGCTGCAGCTTCCACAGTTTGGACACAGCTCCATCTCAATTATCCCAGCCTGCATGTACCATCAGGCTGGTGCACTTTTCCTGCGGACCACTCCAGTACCAGAATCCGAATCTGCTGTTTGATAGTTTTGGCCTGTTGCCTGCTACCTGTTGTTCAATAAAGAACCGTGAGTGGATTTGCACAACGTTGCTGTCTGATCCCTGGATAGATGTCTGGGTAGGAGGATCAAAGAGGCTACCAGGGCGTGGAGTAGCCTCAGCTCCACCTACTCCAAGCCCCAGTTTGGTAAATTAAAGATTACAAAAGATACAGGAAACAAAGGAGCGGTCTAATCCTTACATACATTAGATGCACCTACCACCGGATCTACCTTAATAGGTAGATCCGTGGTGGTAGGTTTCCCTTAATATCAGAGCTGCCTATTTGTAACATTCCATGTAACACCACTCTTTGTTAATATTAAATGTATTTAAATGTGCCATTAGCACCATAGTTTTAAACCATAAGGAAGGCAAGAAAAAAGTCTTCCTTATGGTTCCTAATGTAGAAATTTCTGCATCATGTTGTTTTTCATATGCACAGGAAAGTAATTGTCACTAATGACGGCAGATTCATCTTAATGGGGATTGTGAAATAAACATGTCCTTTATGGAGATAAATGGAATTGATTTTAACTTGCTGAAAAGTCCACAGTAAAAACTTCCATGTGCAAATCAATATTGGCGGAACACAAGAACTACAGAAATTCGCTACATATTCAATACAGCAGAAATACACTTTGATAAATTCCTCTTGACTTAGGATGCCTGGTATTCACTTCTAAGTAAATAGCTTTGTTTTCTACTAGAAATTCACATAATACTAGAGTGGGCCCTTAAAAAGAAAGGAAATGCTAGGCTATTTAGGGCAGAGCCCTAAATTCAGAAGAATGGTTGGCAGGATACATTCTGTCTGCCTGTCTGAACAGATTACAGCAAGTTATCCTGACGTGGATATGAATATAGCTGCAGATGATGCTACAGCTGTGAAACATTCATTGTAAGTCATGTAGATGATGGGATAGTTTACAGTCCTAGCAATGTAGACAGTTCCAGTGTGAAACATTCTTTACATGGATTTCCTTCTATCATGTAGCTCATATTCTGCTATGATAATATGTTACTTTAATTGTTATAATATCCTGTGATGATCCATACTAAGTCACATAGTCAGAATTCCACTGTACTCAGAATATGTATTTGTATATGATGGAAAGCTGACAAAGTACAGATGCATCCTGCTAGCAGTTTCTTGCCATAGCTAGACACAAATCATGATCCATTGCCCAGGAGAGTATAGCCAGATCCGGCTTCTGCATTGGTGTGCTGCAGTACAGTGCACAGATAGTTCAATGGAATCGATCCCATAGGAAAAGATGTGAACTGTGCTGGAATTGGTTTCAATTCCGAAATTTCTCCTCCACTGATGGACATATGTGAACACACCCATGGGGTGCCCACACACCTAGCATCTTCAGAAGTCCACAAGTAACGTAGCAGTGTAGTATATGTGATTCATGAAAACCCATACACATTGGCTGGTTTCTGATGATTGCCCTTTCACTGGAGTAAATTCTGCAGCCATTCCACTACACAATTCTATACACACATTGTGGAAAATAATCCACAGCCTGTGATACAAGTACTATATCCAGCATGTGGCAACTTGGGGGGGTCTCCAGCATGTGCCAGCTTTGGGGTTTCCATCATGTGCCTGCTCTGTGGTTCTTTAGTTTTATACTGGTGAACACTCATTTTGGTCCCTTAAAAGTTGGGACTGTTTGGAGATCTGCCATTGCCATCTTACGAAGTATATAATGCTCAGACTAGTCGTCACTCAGTATTATACTAAAGTAATTTGGGAAATTAATGTCAACTAATAACAAAGACTTTTATATATGGGTGGAAGCCATAGGATCAATATCTTTGGGAATCAAATACCCTATCCTTGGCTTTTTACTCTAGCACATTAGTAGGTCCTCTATTGGGCTAATACCCCACAATAATTGTGACCAAGTGACACTCCAGCTGCCACTGTGAAGTAACGGGGGTGACTAGTGAGGTGACAGATCATAATTATCTGCATATCCTCCGACCCCAATATTCAGGCTGGAAGATTTTCTGGTCCTAATAGAGGTACCTAAGCCTGTATTTACATGAAATTAATGCAATATTTCCTTGGCTATGGGCCTAATTTTTAATTTTATACTTAATAAAGATTTATATTTTTAATGTTCCTATTTACAGGCAGTCACTGCTCTAATTTGAATTTTTGAGATTTGATGTGGAACAAAACCTTTTGAATTGGAAGGCAGTAGTCCTTTAATACGGTTTCTATCAACTAATAACAAAATGGCATTGCTGCTCAAACTAGTGGTCACTCAATGTGCTGAAGAAATTTTGGAAATGAATATTTCTTGTTTTGTGGCTGTAGACTAGATATTTTCCATCGGCTGACTGAAATCTTGTTTCTGTGATTTCCTGTGATGAGGTGTTCTTGGACATTTGTGCTAGATGTTCTAACAGTAATCGGCCATCATATGTGTATCCCATTGTCCATGATACAGTTCTTCTATTGTACTAATTTCATGATTGGAACGTGCAATATCTCATAATCTAGAGCTGCTAGAGAAAAATTGAACGTATTTTCAGAATCAGCATCTCAAAAATACCCAGAATCAGGTGAAAGTTTCTTTTATTTGTTCCCCAGTGTTATTTGTCAGCTCTGGGGGTCTATGGATCTCCTTAATTGTTGTCTTCTCTGGGGTATCCTGTATTATTATTGTCTGCTCTGGGGTCTCTAGTACTATTTTTATTGTCTGAAATCTGTACTTTGTTTTTGGGGCAGTATTTAGTGCTGTAATGTGGTATTTATCATTTCTGAGGAGACATTGGGGGAGATTTACTTACCCGGTCCGTTCGCGATCCAGCGGCGCGTTCTCTGCGGTGGATTCGGGTCCGGCCGGGATTCACCAAGGTAGGTCCTCCGCCGTCCACCAAGTGGCGCTGCTGCGCTGAAGTTCCCCGGAGGCGCGATGGAATGCCCTGAAATTCACCGGCCTATACCTGGTGAAGGTAAGTGTAATTTTCGCAACAAATTTTTTGTCTTAAATGCGGCGGTTTTTCCGAATCCGTCGGGTTTTCGTTCGGCCACGGCCCCCGATTTCCGTTGCGTGTATGCCAGCGCCGATGCGCCACAATCCGATCGCGTGCGCCAAAATCCCGGGGCAATTCAGGTACAATTGGCGCAAATCGGAAATATTCGGGTAACACGTCGGGAAAACTGCACTATGGTTGTTGGTGCATCTAGGCTGCTAGTTACTAGTGCAGCCCCATGAAGGTGACTGGTATGACAATATAGCCCCCGGACACATAAATGTTGTGCACCCCTGTTCGACTAGTTACAGTAATGAGTGATTGCTGGGGGAGCTGTATACAGTGATTGCTGGGGGAGCTGTATATAGTGATTACTGGGGGAGCTGTATGTAGTGATTGCTGGGGGAGCTGTATATAGTGATTACTGGAGGAGCTGTATATAGTGATTACTGGGGGAGCTGTATATAGTGATTGCTGGGGAGCTGTATATAGTGATTGCTGGGGAGCTGTATATCGTGATTACTGGGGGGCTGTATATAGTGATTACTGGGAGATATATATAGTTATAGGGGGCTGTATATAGTTATTGCAAGGGGCCTTTGTATAGCGATTTCTGTTCCCTGTCTGGACTACATTTAATGGGGGGCCCCCACCAGATTTTTGCGCCCAGGGGCCCCCACCAACCTTAATCCGGCCCTGCTGAGGAGACATTGTGTGCTGCACTATGGTTGTTGGTGCATCTAGGCTGCTAGTTACTAGTGCAGCCCCATGAAGGTGACTGGTATGACAATGGTGACAATGTAGCCCTCGGACACATAAATGTTGTGCACCCCTGTTCGACTAGTTACAGTAATG